>JPKZ01000541.1:64548-77822 GCA_000803305.1 Toxocara canis
ACAGGAGAGAGGCGAAAATTGCATTCCACGCCTACGAGAAGCGCTGTAGGATAAACGAGTTAGAGCATCATATTAGAGCAGCAGAAATTTGTTTCTATAGCTCCCGAATCTACCGTGGAAGCGAATTGGCCGCCTTTGGGTTCCAACACGATTATGTGGGGCAGATACATCACAGCAGCTGCTTTACTGTTTTCTTGTTAAGTTTTGCATCACTTACGTAGCATTTTGATGTACTCAAAGCAGACCAAGCATGAAAACATATCTCAGGTACCTGCACTACAAAGGGAATAAAATAAGCATGTTGGCGAGGGCATTCTACCTGTGTTCGGAAACACTTAGTGAATGAACGAAAACAGAGGGTACACCAAAAATAGTACCTAATCGAAATAATTCTTACGAGGAAACGGGTCAGCACAATCATCTATTAAGTACTCTCATGCACAAGCGGCTATGATCATTGATAGAAGTAGTTATTGTGCGCGTGAGCAGAGCATTCATTTATACATGTTCTGCTTTAGCGATTATTGTATTCACTGCTGCTTGCTGTATCTTATCTTTTTTTTTAAAAATTACCTTATTTTTGCACACACAAAACAAAAAAGTAATTCAATAGACTTAGCAAAAGTATTTTATAGATAAAATTAATAAAAGTAATGAAGATTTAAAAAAATAATTTTTATAGATAAAAAGGTAAAAAAAATAAAATTAATTCAATTTAATGATTTATTAGATTTTTTTTCAAAAGAGTAATTTTTTTCCAAAAAATTAACTCTTGTGCACTATCTAACGAGGGTGCACACTCGATGCGGCCGAATAAATTCACTTCAACGAGCCAACATTAAAGCGAACCTGTAACGTCGAAAGCGTGTGACATTTCATGACCAATAATCGAACCAATTGATGCATAATTGAACAACCTGAATCAAGGATTCAAACGGGTACGACATTACTGAAAAGCCAATGTTAACATGCTCTTGAGACCATAGTTAGGATGCGTTTTGAAATGGGCCCGAAATAACTGATCGGATTTGTTCAGTTATGAGTATTGCAAGTCCTCGGGTTTAAACACGATGACCGTAGTCTCAAATAGTTGACCTTTAAGAGTGGAAAGCTTAACAAGTTAATTTAAGGAATAAACTATAGCGGAAGGACGATGGAGGATACAATTTGATGCAGCTGAAGGTAAATACTATTCCATACATGGGTACATCGAAGTCAGCGAAAGGTGGTCTTGTGATCATCATTGGCAAAATGATGATGTTCCGCTCGAAGTTGTACAACGCATTGATGGTAAGTGGGGATGCGTTGTCTAGCCAAGAGGAACGTACGACGCGCTTTCGCAAACGTTTCAGACCCACTTGTCTTGAGAAACGTGACGCGTTCACCATCGACCAAAACATATCCGTTCTATTGACCATTAACTGCAAATGTTTTCATCGATCAAACGACATCTTCAGTCCTCTCATATCAAAACGATTCCGTCGTTATAATCAGCTTGCCTTTGTCGTGGTTCTTGCGTTCTAAAGAACCGAACTCAAAGCAGTTGCATGAAATGGGATAAAAACGGTCTTTGAAACATTCGAAGGGCGCCGAGCAGCAAACAATGGAGAAATCGATTTCGAAAGCATCTGGAAGTCAAGGACTGGTTGAAGGAACGACGGAGAAACTCTTTAATTTAAAAATTGACTCCTTTTAAATACTACGAAACTCTCCAAATGTTTCATTCGGCCGACTCCGCCGAGGAAGTTTTGTGTGGATGATTTTTTGCGAAAAATTCCGAGTTGAAAATTCCATTTACGAAGAATTCAATATATATTTCTGTTTGAAACATTCCATGCACGACTCGCATAGGTATAAACTTCGCATCACCATAATGCGCTTTGCCAATTCAAATTTGCATAAAAGAATAAAAATGACGGAAGAAAACAAACGGAAAATTTTCCCGCAAAAATTTTTTTCCGAAGGAAGCGATACTAATAAGGTCATATGAAAATCACAACATGCAATCGGTTCTCTGCTCTCTGGATACGCTTCAAAATATTTCTAACTACTGAAATATAGAAGTGTCCTGTTACTCATACGGAATTACGAGTTCAACTTGAAATTAATTTTTTTCTTTCATTTCCTATAAAGGTGAAAATCAACCTCGCGATATTCTTTTTCCATCGCTTCTTCATCGTATATGTCCTCCGGATATGAGATAAGTGATTCCATATTTTCAAGCTGAAACTCGCTAAGAACAAGTTCAGCAGTACGCTACTGCTTTCACTAACAAATGTTAAGGGGGGTATATTTGAATGGTACAAGTCAAGTATGCCGTATTAATTTTAGATAACTACAGCGTTTATAAGTGCAAGGAACTTTGAATAACCCCCTCCGCTCCCCCCATAACCTTGCCGTCATTACCAGCTTTAATTAAGAAAGCAATGGAAATTAGCTGAGTTTGTTCTCGTACAAATAGTTCAAAAATTTGCGTCCCCTCGTAAAATGAGATATGCGAAACGCTGAAAACCAAATATGCAAAAGTAATTTGGGACAAGATAAGGACTAAACAGGTTGACGTTCTTGACGAATAACGGTCACATTAGTATTAGATGCCCCTATCTAAAAATGATCCAACGTTATAGTACAGGTGCAGTGTTTTCGTCGTAGTCATCATGTATATCACCTGCAGCATATGAATAACAATACACCTATACTTTTGCAAGCCGCAAAAATTTACTTAAAACTTATTATGAAAGAAAGGATTGAGCATCAAAAATTTGCAACTTTTTATAAAACGCACTAAAACTTCACACACAACACATCTCATTTAAACGAAACCCATAATAATAACCACCACTAAACGTGTTTTCTAAAAAATATCATTGCAAAGGGATGCAAAGGCAGCTGTAATTTCATCGACTCTCGTATCGATGCAGCTGACAACCATGCCCGCGCATGATTGTTTTGACCAGTTTCGGAACGCCTTGTGGTCAGCCTGCTGGCGATCCATCGGAGAAGTAGCCGGAAATCAAACCCAGGTCTTCCCCCATACGATGCGGGAGCTCTACCAGTGAGCTATCGCCCGCTGGAAACATGTCATTGTGCTAAGTAATTCATTATTCTGATATCAAATTAGAACTTAAAGTTGAAAGCGCCTCCAGGAGGATGAGAAACGGTGGAATCGTATGCTCCAAGGCGATAAGAATACCGGTTTCGATTTTGTTATCAGTGAAAACGCTTCGATACTGTCACAAATTTTGTTTGGTGCGAAAAAAAAAGCAAGTGATTGAAAGCGATGAAGAGAACTGCTAATCATAGAGGCCATTGATCAGTCTTGTAATATCTTGCAATGAATGGTTCATGCTCAACAATGTAGTCAGAAGCGAACCACCTGTTTTCATCTAAGCAGTGATACTATCGGTAAAGATAATAGTTGAGAAATTGTTGTGAGTCTGACCTTTCGTAGAACGCTCAATTTAGTTTTCTCTTCTAACCATTCGTCATGCTCTTCCACTTCGCTTACAAACGCTTTTCGAACGTTGTTACGAATATCACTTACGAGTTGTTTGTTCTGAAAAAACTTTAGAAAAGAGCTTGAAATGATACTGAAGTTAGTTTCAGTTAAAATTGAAAGATGAACCGAAGAGTGTATGGTCCGGTTTCATCAAGAAACGTTTAATTCAGCGAAAAAAAAACTCCTAAACAGTCGAGTGAACTAGTTAGGCTTAAATGAGTCGGAAAGACTGCTATACAGTAATGAGATTCAAAGCATGATTATTCAATTTCCAAGCTTTTACGCTCGAAAGATTGCTAAATATTTTATCGAGCATGAGACATGATCGATTGGGTTACACAAATTTTGAAGGGTTTTTTTTACAGAATCCAACTTCTTCCAGTGGCCGATTTGATGCAAAAACAGTTCGCCAGTTAGTTTCAGCGGGTTCACAAATCGAAACTACAGGACATCATAACTTAAACAGCGAATGCGAAGTCGCCAAAGTGCATAAAAATCCATCGAATAGTAGACGGATGCCCGCGCATGATTGTTTTGACCAGTTTCGGAACGCCTTGTGGTCAGCCTGCTGGCGATCCATCGGAGAAGTAGCCGGAAATCAAACCCAGGTCTTCCCCCATACGATGCGGGAGCTCTACCAGTGAGCTATCGCCCGCTGGAAACATGTCATTGTGCTAAGTAATTCATTATTCTGATATCAAATTAGAACTTAAAGTTGAAAGCGCCTCCAGGAGGATGAGAAACGGTGGAATCGTATGCTCCAAGGCGATAAGAATACCGGTTTCGATTTTGTTATCAGTGAAAACGCTTCGATACTGTCACAAATTTTGTTTGGTGCGAAAAAAAAAGCAAGTGATTGAAAGCGATGAAGAGAACTGCTAATCATAGAGGCCATTGATCAGTCTTGTAATATCTTGCAATGAATGGTTCATGCTCAACAATGTAGTCAGAAGCGAACCACCTGTTTTCATCTAAGCAGTGATACTATCGGTAAAGATAATAGTTGAGAAATTGTTGTGAGTCTGACCTTTCGTAGAACGCTCAATTTAGTTTTCTCTTCTAACCATTCGTCATGCTCTTCCACTTCGCTTACAAACGCTTTTCGAACGTTGTTACGAATATCACTTACGAGTTGTTTGTTCTGAAAAAACTTTAGAAAAGAGCTTGAAATGATACTGAAGTTAGTTTCAGTTAAAATTGAAAGATGAACCGAAGAGTGTATGGTCCGGTTTCATCAAGAAACGTTTAATTCAGCGAAAAAAAAACTCCTAAACAGTCGAGTGAACTAGTTAGGCTTAAATGAGTCGGAAAGACTGCTATACAGTAATGAGATTCAAAGCATGATTATTCAATTTCCAAGCTTTTACGCTCGAAAGATTGCTAAATATTTTATCGAGCATGAGACATGATCGATTGGGTTACACAAATTTTGAAGGGTTTTTTTTACAGAATCCAACTTCTTCCAGTGGCCGATTTGATGCAAAAACAGTTCGCCAGTTAGTTTCAGCGGGTTCACAAATCGAAACTACAGGACATCATAACTTAAACAGCGAATGCGAAGTCGCCAAAGTGCATAAAAATCCATCGAATAGTAGACGGAAGTACTGAAGATATCGCACTGATCGGGGACTACAACAAATCGATATTTCAAGGTGCGCGTCGTATAATCAAGGCAAGGGCGTTTGACTGATCAATTTGAGGCAATTTCAGGAAACATTCGGTAACAGAGCCATGATTCGCAGGAATGCTCTTTTTGATCTAAGTACTTGTGAAAACCGACGTCAGCAACTTATCAATTACTCACTGTAGTCTATCAAGAGAGATTGTCAGCACATTCGGGCATTATTATGCCTTTTTCATTTATTGCATCCTGTGGAAAATCAAGGAACTAACTATTTGGGCCACGACACGATGTACACACAACGCATAGCAAGTATGCAAGGCGTTATGCCTCGCACCTCTTTTGCGAAGACTAGATTCCTTCATATACCGGTGTAATACGATGTTTCTTATAATTTAAAGTGTTTATCACTAGAGATTTTACGAAAAGAAAGAACGATAAATATGTATATAGAAACGAAAAATTAAAAGAACCTTTTGTTCTTGTTCGGGCATAATCTTCCTAAATATCGACGCGAACGGATTAGGTAGCAGATTCGTTACCCTCAATAAGCAGAACAGATTTCTGTGCCCACTGAGAGCAAAATTGAACAAGAAACGTTCAAAATAGAGCTGAAAGTGTTTCGCAGTCGTAAAAATGATGAAACCATCATAAACCGTTACAATGAGGAGTGGCTAACAATGGGCGCTATATCGAAATTTTCAATCAGCTAGCTGTTAGAAAAACTGCCCTTCGAACGTGCTCTAATTGCATGGTTCCCGAACCCGATCGCACAATCCCTCTTCACAGTTTTGGTACACAAATGTCAGCAAAATGCCTGTCAATTCGGGAATAAAATCATGTTTTCAAAAATCTCTCTACTGCAAATACGTTTTGGTTCAGTTCCCGGCCATCGAAAACATTATCCCGGTTAACGGCCAAGCAGTATATAAGTTCCACTCCAGAGAAGAAGTTGAACCTCACAAAAAAATTTGCCAGTGTGCACAACGAGCATAACTTTATGGCCGTATTTACGACGTTATTGAATGCATTCGCTAATGAAACGTAGGCGAGCATACTTTTTCTTATCATAATGAATCTCCGGATCGAACTCATCAGAAACTCACTACTGGATGCAGAAGGTAGCTTTCAAAGTTAAAGACATTCCTCCACTTTGGATGAATTTTTAGGCGAGTTCCAGAAATCTTGAATCTTTGCCCAATACAATTTCCACAGTCATCTAAAGTACTCAATATGCCGCAATTTCTTTCTTGTGCATAGTCACAACTCGTGTTACCTTCTGCATCCAGTAGCGAGTACTTTAGATGATTTAGATGAACTCGCGTGTATTGAAAAACTGATTTCAGCAGGTATCATCGTGACACTCAAAAACATAGACTTCACAACTTTTTTTTACGCCCTCAGGGCGGTTACCATGCAGATCGCTGCCTGGATGGTGTCTAAGCGATTATGACATGAAAGTTCTGCATCTTCTTGGATACCTTCTTTTACCGGTGCCAAGAAATTTTCACACGTTTCTATATGGCTCTCCTTATTGATGTCAAAAATTCTCGACTTTTTCACTTTTTATTTCTGGATCAGCCGCTCAACGCACAGCTTTCAAGAGGCGCTAGCTGGGCGTCGGCATCATACACGTTTCTGCTATAGACAATGAGAGAGGCATTTATCTCTTGAATGCTTTGGTCTTCAATGTTATGTGCCCGCAAACCGAAAACGCACTTATGGAAGTAACTTGAATGTTAAAGCACGACATAGTAGTTAAAAGTTTTGTGAATGATGAAAATAGCTCGGCAGTGCAGAACAGTCATCAGAAACCAGTTAGGATGATAGAGGTTTCATGGGCGACCAGTACAAGATTAGCTTCGTTCCTTATCACCATAAAGCTAAGATGTTTTTGCGCAGAGATAGTCGGATCGCCTCACCCTCCCCCCTTCCCCACCCTACCCCCTCGCCTCTCCTCTCCCGTGCATACAATCGTCGTACCATGGAAATACTTTATTTATTCGCTCGCAGACCGTAAACGAAATGCGACTCGCAAACGAATCTAAAGTCTGTTCAGCAGGAGTCCGATTATAAGAGAAGTAACCTGCATTCCACGCGGATGTTTCGTGCAGTCCAGCATCACGTATTGCAAATGCATTAAGATTGAACGCCATTTTACGTAATTTTCGACAGTCCTGAAATGCCTCTCAGTTACTTGAAGGCGAACGACTACTGACCCACATGGAATTTTTTAATGCTCGGATCGGTTACTCAGAATGCTTGAAAAACTGTCGCAACTAAATGAACGCGATTTGAGCAGCTTAGCGGCAGCTCCCTTTGCTCTAGTCTCCCCTTTCCGCCCTTAACCCCTCTCCCAATCCGTCCCCCCCTCCCCCCCCTCTCGACATCCAACCTCACTTCTTAGCCTCACGAATGCAAGAGCCCCGCAGAAAGTGTGCATGATGGTTCGGAGACATAAATTCAGCATCTTTTCCTCTTCCAATATATCTCAAACACGACGACCACAAACCTTCAAAAAATGTTCACTCTCCATACGATGAGTGAGACCTCATGAACACTTAAAGTGATTATCATAAATCGTATCTACCTGCGCCCTCTTTCGGAGGACTGGTACTCTGTGAGGACAGCGTTGAGCCTCTGAAGCCACTTTGTACCCTTCTTGATGACGATTGGCTCTCGTTTGCCTATCCTTTCTGTCTCATACACTCGATTCAAAAAGAGTGACCAATTAAGCTGCAAAGGTTTTTTTTAAACACTATCAAATTTAGCAGCCATTACGAGTATGACAAAAGTATAGCAGAAGTCATAGCAAATGGTCGGTTTTGGTTAAAATATGATCAGAAATCGAACGACGTATATGCAGACGTAGAAGAGGAAGGGGAACTCGTTAGTTAATTCGAAACGTCATTTTTAGCTTTCCTGCCGCCTCATGAAAAAAATGGAATTATGAGCATGTTTCTCAACATTTAAATGATATAAATTGAATAAAAAGAAGTTAAGAATAAAAAATTGAAATATTCCTCGCGGAAGTTCATATAGCTTCAAAGCTAGTGGCGTCCTTTTGCTTGAACCCTTTATAATAACCTTACTTTTCAAGAAAGTTGAGATTGTTTTTTGTTGCAAATAGTAAAGAAGAATCAAACATGGCTGTAGCTAGAAGAAGAAAGCTTGGGCTCCTTGGAATAGGCGAAAGAAATGCGATGGATAGAGAGCACTAGGTAAATGTAAACTCGCATTTCATGACGGTCAAACCCGTCTCAAGGCTCCTTGGAACGGCGACCTCAACATTTAGCCCACCGATTTTGATAAATTCCCACTCTACTTTTGGTGAAAAACCTTTTCTGAATATTGGGTATCGTGAGGAAAAAAAACTAGTCATACTACCCAAGTTCTGCCGTTCCCCCACCATAGATGCTTCGTTTAGAGGGAAGCTGCACTGGCCTATTTCAAGGTATTATTTTTTGAAATTTCCGCGAGTTTAGCTGTCTGTGTGATGACCCGAACGTCATTGCTTGCAATGCAAATATGTGCTAGATCACTCTTATCAAATTATGGTCGTATTCAACAAAGCTGAAAATTAGCTAAGGGGCAGAACATCAGAAAAAAAAATAAAAGCAAGAAGAGGAGCTTCATAAGGCACAAGGATAGAAAATGGTGTTCATAAAATGAGTGATTTTTGTCGACGAGATTTTAAGATATGCTGGCAGCGACTCCGAAAATTTTAGCCGAAGAAGGTGAATTGCTTACATGCAAGGCATACTTGTTCGACGCTCAACTTTAATGGACAAAGTCTCATCCCGCAATGTCAAATGCCATAGCATGAAATATTCATTAGAAAAACGAAAATTTTTGATGCACTGGATGATTTCTTTAATGGGTAACTTTCGAATATGGCAATCACCTTCAGCTTTAACCAAATTAGGTGAAAGCTTATAATTATCAAAAACAAAAACCACTTACGAAAGGCGCTATTTCATTAAGTGTTTGTAAATCTGTTGAGTAATACACTTGCTTCGAGGTTTTCTCTTCATCCATCTGCAACTTTTTAGTCCGAGTAAATGGAGTCAACGTTTCCATGTGTTCTAATCGCTCTGTTGTTCAACAATAACTCCATTATTTGAAGTAGTTGAGATATTATTATTGCGAGCATATAGCGATAGGCATGCAATCGACAAAAACAACAACAAAAACACACATCAAACGACTCAAACATTTGTATATATATACATTCGTTGCGAGACCTGGCTTCAATTCCCGGCTGCTTCCCACCATACCACTGACAGCCCAGCTAGCGGGTGATATTAACAACTAGCTAGAAGAGCCAAAAGGATGGCTGTTGCTCGGCGTCCGATTGCCTTAGTAACATCGAGACATCGCACTGAAGGCCCGAGCGGTAAGAATAAGTAAGAATTAATATATATTCGTTGCAATTTCGAATAGCTTCCTTAAAACTTATGCAGGTATTTATTTATTGCCCGAGAAGATGGCCGCTCTTCTAGCATATGCATTAGGCGCTGTAATGGATGACTGACGGTCCCTTTCAAAGAGCAGTATCGTAATGGAAACTCAGAAAATTCAAAAATTCTGAAATTCTGTTTTCAGAACTGAAGTAAGCAGGAATTTTAGCTGTGTTGAGATATATGCATGTCTCTATGATCTCTAAACGGTAACTAGAATTAGAACAGAACAAACACAACAAACGGAGATGGATTGCCGGTACACTCTTTGTTTGAGAGTCATTATTTTGTAAGCAGTAACCATATGCGCTAAAAGAATCAACTCACTTGTGGCACTATTGTCTATTCCATACAGTTGCACTGATTCGCAAATTAGTGGGTTTTTTCTTTAAAAAGAAAAGCAAACTTCTTTTAACCCGGAAGACGCACTTCCTATTTACCGGTGCCACAATGGAATGCAAAGTTTTGAAAGGAAGAAAGTGTTTGTTTTATGATATGATCAAACGCTGTGAATTTCTTTGCGGTAGAAAATTGCCCGGAAAGGAAAAACAACCAGTAGAAGAGGAAATTAGCTGGGTGAGTTGATTTTTTCTTCTATGAATGTTCTTCTTTGAAGTCTCAATCTATCCTTAAGAATAATACAAACAAAGGAAAGGATGCTCGATTAGCGATGAGGAAATAAGTCTTACCCTCTCTTAGTTCTAATTCCACGTAATAACAAGGCACTGTCTAAGCACTGGAATCGAGGAGGAAACTTACTGCAGAACCGGCCATGACTGTTCGCCACTCGAATTCGATCATTTCGGCGATCGACTTATTCAGTTCAGTAGAAGGCTCAATATTGAGAAGGCCCACTGCCATATATACAGACATCTCATAAATCGCCCTTAGAAACTAAAAAAAAACCTATTATTCTACAAAGCTATTATTTTACAAAAATTTATTTCGAATTCAATTTTTGTGCACTTTCTTTTTCATCATCGATATCCACCTGTACAAAAATAAGACAGATCAATAAAATGCACCGTAATGAAGAAAAAGAATTTCCAGAATAGATAATATGGCGACACCAAATAAAACTCACAAAGAATAAAGATTCGAACTCAACCAGATGTCGCGCGTTCATTAAGGGGGGCCTAATTAAGATAAAAGATGTTTCGATTGATAGCAAAAGTTTTATGGTCATGCGAAAAACATTCGAATCCTTAGGCATAAATTACGAATTGATTGGCCGTTGATAAATGATAATCATTTAATGTGGCAAACAATCGTACAGTACAAAATGGAAAACGCATAGAATAGATAGATTGCTGGTGCAAATATGTATCGTTTAGTGCGACGAAAGTTTCTAATTTTAGTTTCTAAAATAGTTTCTAATTTCGCACTTCGAAAGAATGAACCTAAGATCTCCGAAAGAAATCAACGAATAAATGAATCAATTAAGTGCCGAATCGGCTAATTTGTTCACTGGTTTCTTCGAAGAACTTTCCAAAACTTTCCTTAGTGTCTTATTAGCAAAATAAAAAAATTGAGACATTCTACGAACCCTAATTAGCTGAAATGAAAATGAAAAGCATGACGATAGGATCAAACGCATTAAAATTTCCATACCAATCGCAGTAATTTGTGACGAAGATCATTGTAAGCCGTTTAATGTTACAGTAAGTTTTAATTTTGGTGCACTACGCGTTGTCAATGTCTTTCATTTCACGTTGATGACCAGGAATCATTTTTAAAATACGATGATTTTGGGCAGCTCTCAAAGGTGATGCCCGGTCGGTCATTGAAGGGAAGGAATTTCGGTTAAACTTACGATTGCTCATAAGGACAGCTCTATATAGCATGCAACAGTGATGCGATGTTATAGTTAGGAGGAACTTGGAGATTTCAGATGAGATACAGAGATGGGTACGGTAACGATGTTCTTGTCACAATGCCAGCACACACTTCAAACTGAGGGGGAAGTGACAAGTGACCGCTGATAGAATGCCCAGGATGTCACCATAACGCTTAGCATCGCTTTTTGTTCTCCACATCCTCGACTTCTGTATAGATGGGAGCAACATTTTGATTCACTTACATAGTCATAATTTTCGTCACATTCGGTTTTGTCTTTATCGTTTTCTTAATAGTAGCAGTGAAGGAGAATCGTCAAACAAACCTCTGAGCAGTTGCCGTTAACAACATTTTCCGCAGTGACCGGTAATGAGGTGTTTCGATAAAGGTGGACGTATATTAACGACGGTACTGGTTCATCAATCTAAACCACACTGCTGTACTGATGGACAAGCAGCAGATAACGCTCGTATAAGGCGAACAATGAGAAAACTATTACAAAATAGACAAACAAAAGCAGTTTCAATTCGTTCCTTAAATTCTATGCGCGTATCCCAATTACTGGGGGTGTAGTAGCTGAGTGGTAGAGCCCCCGCCTCTCATGCAGAAGAAGACCTGGGTTCGATTCCCGGCTGCTCCCCTGCGATTGCCTCACTAGCATGGAGACATCGCACTGAAAGACCGACCGGTAAGAACAAGAATTCCAATTGTTCAAAAGTGTTTGCCATTTCGTGCAATCAAAATCCACACATTCAACTACGAGATGCGATCTCAAGAAACGTAGTTGAATACCTACACTGCTACAGCGTTCGTTTTTTTTCTGGTAAGTTTTGTAAAATAAATATGGCAACCAAAACAAACAGTCATGATGCGTTCCGTTGACATTTAATTACTTCCTTTCACAAAAACGTTAAAATCAGCCACAGCAGATGATTTCACACTAACATAAGCTTTGCGGATGCGTCTAATGAGATAAACAAAAAATGGACGCATGGGTCCTGCGCCATAACAGTAGCAGTGAATTTGGGTTATGTGCGTCCTTTATCATCCAAAGATTCAAAGGGAGCTAGCTGTTATTTCATCAAATCCGTTCATCGATGCACATGGAAGCAATGCATAAGACTGATGGCCATTTCTTTGCCTCTTCTTTCCATGACTGCTGTGACCAATTTTGGATCTCCTGGTGGTGAGTATGCTGGTGATCATCTTGCGGAATAGCCTGGAGTCAGACCCGGGTCTTTCCGCAAACCAGGCAAATGCTCTATCTGCTCAGCTACCGCCCCCTCCTCTTTTGCCATCCTTCATGTAAATGGTGTAAAGCAAAGATTATCCGATTATACGAGGCGAGGCGCAAACGTTTGCTAACCCCAAACGAAGGGACTAACAATGAGGAACGGAATAATATCATTTTTGTGGTCTCGCTAAGAGCCTATAATAACTCAAGATGGGACACACAATTGAGGCGAGAATTGCCTGCTGAAGGAGTACTTGTCATCAGAATTATCTTCTTGCTGAGACTACGATTGTGGAAATAGAATAAATTGTTTTAGCTGTCAATTTCGACCTCCATTTTCACGGTGTCTAATCTAATCGCAAGAAATTGAGAAACTAATCCGTGTTTAAAATGAAGTAGAAACAAGTGATAAGCGAGTGATAAGATATGGGCTTCAGCGTTTCACTAGCCAAAACGGTCGCTTTCATAGAACGCCGGAAAACAATGAAAATTCACTTATTAAGTGATCTGCTATCGTATAAAATCTTTACTAGAGAATCCTTTTTCGCGCCGCTCAACCGGCCAAAAACGAAATTCGAACGGTCGCGAAATAAACGGAAAATTTCTTTAGCACTTTAATAACCT
>JPKZ01000541.1:78253-94347 GCA_000803305.1 Toxocara canis
GCAGGGATTGATGAGACCGTTTGAAGTAGAGTACGGAAGGCAACTTTAGGTGTGAACATATCTGTCAAATTTCATGGACCCAGCTTCAACCGTCTCCGAACTGAAATTATCGAGGGCAGGTAGAAATACGTATATAACGTACAGACATTATTCCACTATAAATTTGCCTTCAAATCGCATAAAAGCAAAACCTCACAGTGATAACGTGCTTTGTCGTATTTTTGTCATCAACAAGTGAACCGAGCCATATAAGTGGATATGTGCTTTTGGCATACAACGAAAGCAGTATTTCTTCCAAAGGTTGCGCCACAAATCTATAAATGCAGACTATAAAATGCTTCCAAAGACCAATTCAGGTGTGTCCTTATGCAAGAGTTTTTTTTGATGCTGACAAATTTTTCGAAATGTGAGAGGGCGCATCAATACTGCTTCAAACCAGATACTTTTGTCATCTTCCCCCACCCCCCTCCCGCTCGCCAGGAAACTTAGGGAATTAATGGATGAAAAAAAATCATTCCTCACTAACGAAAACCTGTGAGGGGAATTTTCGTCTCGTGATCAAGAAAAGAGAAGTTATTCAGCTCACAAAAAAAGTGTTGACCTTTTGTGACAATACTGTGAGTGGTTGAAGAGAAATGGAATGAAAAAAAAAAGTTGAACAAAACTGACCTAGACTAACGTTTTTACAGCTTGCTGAGGATGCCAACAATCGTTCTATTTTTGAGTGATCATTTATGAATATCTTTACAAAAACATGTCGTAGATAGTCTTACACTTTTTGTGGATTCCATCCACCAATAGACTGTACGAAGGCAAGCCAGGGTCGTAAGCCAAGTTGACGAAGTCGTTCCTCATTAATACAAGCCGCATAAAGTGAAATCGCTTTCTCCTCAGCTGAGTTTATTTTTAATGATGAGGTGTTTAACAACACTGCAATAGAAAAGCAACGCACAATTGTTAGAAAGTTCAAGGTCGTTTCAACGCATATTGTACCTAATTAATATTCCATGAAATACAGGAGTATTGCTTCATGGACTTATAATCCAGAATTTCGCTCTCCGAAACGTTTGAATTTTATAGCCAAATATCCCAAGTGGACTTTCTAAGTGTATCTATGTTAAGTCGAAGCCATATCTCATAAGAACCGTTTTTTTTTTTGCTAACTGAAAGCTGTTCACTCATCGGGGGGAGGGAGATAGGCGAGGAAGCTCACCGTTGTCTTTATCGATATGGGAATGAGGGGGTGGGAGGGAGAAGTGGGTGTGGGTGGTTTCATGTTCGCTTCCGTTGCCTCTACCTCAATTGTACCTTCCTCCTGTACGTTCTGTTTAACTTATCTCACCAGTTTTTTTTTCTCATTTGCCTTTATATTTACGCATATTTCGTCTCTACTTCACGAAAATGTTACTTAGAAAAAAGGAAAACGAACATTCATCTAGCCTTTTAGCAAGTTGACGTAGAGCAGCGATTCCGGTTGCGATGACTACGTTCCACTGAGGGGTTGCAATCGTCGGTGTAACGTCGCGTACCCATCGACCACAAGCGAATTCGAAGAAATCCTCGCAAGCATCCGCACTCTCGTTCATCTTCTCGAGCATCATCGCACTTGCACTTACACAGCCCCGTGAAGTGCATGCTGTATTTTGCTTCTGATAGGTATGAGTCTGTTACTGATTGTGTGAATGCGTTAGAAATACTCTTTAATTTGGTATGTGCAAATTAATTCCCGAAACTATTCAACAGTGATCATGTTTGCCAGTGATTCTTGTAGCGGGTATTTGAGTTGGCAAAATACCATTAGGAGGAAGCGTAATTCTTTCGCACAGACATTTTTCAAAACACCATCCGATGGCAAAGTGATATAAGGCTTTCCTAAACAAGCATAACGGTTTGCCTGTGTCTGATAAGCGTTTATTAATCGAGCGGTCCAAACCTGTAAAAAGAAGCCGTAACCTGAACATTTAGGAAGTTTCTCTTCACCTACCGATGATATCGCTAAGTTAAACATCTGTTGATGAAAGCATGAAACTTGAATCTCCTTAAGACCTCATACTTATCTGCTTTCTTGTTTTCCTTAATTTTCAATACAATCCAGTCGAATATTTGCCGGATAGATGTATGGTGAATTGGTGTTCAGCCTTTGAAGTTGACCGGTTCCTCACTTTGCGTAAAAGTTAGGTAAGTTTGAATAAATGCCTCGCTATAATCGCTCTAAACACCAAAACTTCCATGAAACTCAGATTGAAGTCCAGCAAGAGTTGAAATGAAATGTGGTGATCTTTGTTCTCTCTACAAGCGATACAAGAGAGTACCGCCACATTACACAAGTACAATCTTTAATCTTGAATTTCCGAAACGTCCACGGGAAATTCGCATGCCTTCAGTTCGCAGCTGTTTAAACTTGGCTGGTAAATGCCAGCTTATCAACATTATTCCACATATTTGAATCAAATTGAACTGAACTACCAAGTTGCCTCGAATAAAGCCACCTCTCTTTCAACGTGACCCGCTACTTTCGGATATTCTCCAGAGCCCTTCACGACGGGCGTGCATTTCATAGCCCTCTCGAATAAAGCCCAGCTTCCTCCCTCCCTCTCCTATCCTATTAAAGAAAGCATATTTTAAATTGTTTGGTCATAGTTTTATTCTTGCGACGGATAAAATAAGAAAATCAAGTGGTGGGAGTACGCCCATTGGCTGCTGCGCTGAACTGGAGCAGCTGGGAGATTAAGCAGTTATACTCTCAGTATAATGTGATCAAGAAGAAAATTTTTGACTTTTCACTGAGATTTTGTGCTTCTACAAAAGCAAAACACTAAAAACTTATAGTTACCGGAAAGACTACAAGAAAATCGTCCGAATTAATTTCTTGCCTCCGAACAACCGGTACAATAACATTGTGTCCTCTTGCCCCAGCTCTTCCCCCTCCCCCACCCTCTCCCCAACAGCTCCTCTCCCCTCCCTTCTCTTTCTGCAATCGCAGATGTACTAGCGTGATCATATAGACAGGAAGGAAGAGAAGGCTTACTTAGAAGAGAAATGGGGGGCGAGTATGCCGTTAAAACGGGCTCTCATCTCCTCACCGTTAAAGGTGGAGGTGGGTTCCACCCTCGTTTTTGTTGAGGCTGGGCATCATCGGAATGCTTCCACTCTGCGCAGTATCGGCCGACTAAGGCTGCTCGGTTATGGTGTTTTTTGGTTTACGAACCTCATCTCAAGAGGGGGAAGGCGGACAAGCTATGGGGAATTTTCGGTAGGCGCGGAATAGCCTTGATACAGGACTAAGGTGAGAAGACGCCTTCCGTTCTCGCAAGTTCCCTCGACACATACTGAAAAATATGGCTCCTCTTCTCCCTTAATTAAACTTCTCTCGAGAAATTCGCGAACTTTTTTGATCCTGGAAGCTTCATTGGAGGTAATACGGTATCTGCTTTCTTGACAGGTACATAACTCAGTTAAATAAGCTCGGCCGAGCTCATATAAAAGCTGCAAAAAAAAAAGAACCTTGACGTGACGAACGGCTTGGCTCAATGGAGACATTTATACTAAATTCGGAGCATGAGGAGCGATAACGATATAACCGGTTCAAATACACATGTTTCATAAGATGTGTGCTTTAAGAAGGTAACTACCTTGGCGAAACCTCATAGCCTGATGGTTAAACCCTCTCTTAGTGGTATAAGAAGTACTACCTCAATATTTAACCATAAATGGACATTTCGAGGACGTTCTTCAAAGAGCGCAGTACTGATAAGGTCTTTTCGAGACTATTTTTTGCAGCTTTATTCGTACTTTTTCATAATAACTATTTATTTAACGCAGACGTTTATGTATTTTGCATAATGAGTTTCAAGTATCAAGGTAGCAGACATAATGAGTACCACACATTAACCTCCAATGCATTTACGCACTTATATCAGTGGGGAAGGACGAGCGTTAAGCGTCAGTGAGGAGAGAAGGAAAAACGCAATTGCAATGGTGAACTGCTAACCCCGCAATCAGAAAACTAAGCGATAGAAGGGAAAAGTGACGCCTAACTTTATGAAGCGAGGACAACTCAGCTTTCATAGTGTGCAGACGGTTTCGTTTGACGCCTACTCACCGGATGAAGAATTGTAAGTAAGTAATAAATGAGTGCCCGACCCATAACTAATGCGCTCGTGTTTTTTGTTTTTTTGTTTTTTTGAAACATTGCTTGCTAATAGATATGATAAATCGGTACACCAATGATGAACTATATTAATTTTTAGTGATTACTATTAATTAGTAGATGATTTATTATATTTATTTTTTATATAATTAGGCTGAACATCAGTGATGAGTCGCGCGTCGTGCGACAAAACTGTAAAACTTCAACTTTAAATAAAAAGTATCTTTCTTTGCTAAAGTGTCGAATTTTGATAGTCTGTAAGACGATCACATATGCTTTTCTAAAGATCACATGCTTAGCGTCGTCGGCCAAACAAAAACCCCTCATTTTACTTCCGGTCGTTCAGGCAGATCATTAATATAAATGATGAAAAGCAATGGAGCCAAAAATTGTGCTTTGGCGAATAGCTCACTTTGCGAAATGCACGCTCACAATTGCTACCAATAAACCGTGATTCACAGTAAGGATGCAGTATATCGCATCATATGTTGTGACAAAATCAAATTGAATATAGAATATGCTGCACAATGGTAAGTAAGAAAAGAGTTGAATTTCATCGACGATTTTGCGAGAACAGATGTAATTTGGGAGCCCAGTGATGCTTTATAATAAGTCCCTTATTTTGCATAGTTTACTGGTTGAACTGATCAGTCGGTAGATAGCTTAAAGCGCCAGTTTTGAAACGTTTCCTATAGATAAGGCTCAACCGGTATAACTTTTTCGGGGCGATGCGACGAAAAAAAATGAGGTAGACACTATACTAAATAATAATATACTAATACTATAAACACTATACTAGTACTAAATAATAAAATACCAAAAAAAGCATGTGTTATCGAGGGGCATGTTGGCAAACTATCGGATACCGGCAAAACATTACTACGAAGTTTTTTAAGACGCGCTTCTCCACATTATACGAGCATTACATAGAGTCTTTCATTGCTTTGTTGAAGCACCGTCGATATATATTCGATATTTTTGAAATAAATTGATTGATTGATTGAAGAAAAACTGAGACTTGATTCCAACAACCTTCATATCACAGCAAACGCCATTAAACACATGTTCTTTTAGATCACATAAAGAAAGCAACGATGTGACATAACGAGTGCACATTCTATGGAAAGAAAAGAAAGACTACTTTAAGGTAATCTGTGAAAGAGACTCTTTATTTTTTTGTAATTGCTTCAATTTCAGTGAGCTTCCCCGCATGGACAAAATACGCACAAACAAATTATGAATGGCAAACGAATAACTTTATCTAGTGGAAGCTCTTAGAGGTATAATTTCGGCTATAATGCTGTACAAAATCGACAAAAACTTCTACTTTATAGCACCAATCAGTAATCTATCCTCCTTAAAATGTTTTCAGATTAACTTTATATTGACAGCTGTCTGTCTGCGGTGATAGCATAATCACTGTGACGATTGCGAAACAGTTGTGAACATGGCAGAGTTAGAAAACAAGCTAGGTTGGTCGTGAGAGATACAGTAAAATGATTATCGTGACTGTACCAAAATCAACATATTCGGTATTAAAAGTTCATACGTAAAGCAAAATGAAAGACGTTATGTTCCCTTATGCTGTAATCTGCATATTGCGCGAATGAGTTCGACATTCACAAAAATCGAGCATCGCAGTGAACACTATGCGACCATTCAATTGGGCCTCATCTACATGAACAGTGATGGAGTTACTTAAAGCAGCGCAGAAGTGAAATTAAGGTAGGAGAAGTTCCGTAGGAGTTTGATGAGGTTGAAAAAGGCGCTATGCGGAGCGCGATAGACGATGAATAGTATCTAAAGCATATTTACTGCTCCGGCCGTCTAATCAGCTCCATAATACCCAACATCATCAAATGTATGCGTTGTACGATCGCAAACAAAACTAACGTGATAGATAGAATTCGCGCAAGTTTTAAAGAGCTCGCATGGTATTGCCGATAATTTTTTCGATGGACTGCAAATCATTCTTAGCCGTACTATCTTCTATACGGAGAAAACCCATATTCTAGAGATTTAGAAGAGTCAAAAAAAAGTAGACGACGGGTGATTACAGTTATATGCATAGTAGTTCATGATTGTAAGGCAGTGTGGAATAGCCCTTAGCAGTTTTCAAGACTTCATTTACTTTCACACTCTCATTTATACTAGTTCTGTATCAGTGGAGCTTAAACAACTGCAGTGCAGTGTGTTTTGGATTGATTTTAGGTTCATTCGAATGCCATTCATAGGTGCTTCAGTCCTCGCAAGGTCGTTTCTTGTCAGTTCCTCTGTTTTTTTTCTGGAATCCGAAGGATGGCTTGAATAAAGGACTGCAAATCACATGCATTCATCTAAGCTTTTCCAATTTTTAGGACGTCCAGACATCTCAAGGTCAGAGAAAATAATCAGATTTTTGAATCTTTACATAGTATGAAACAATTTCAGATATTGGTACTGGCGTACTCGTTGAAGAAACTTTATGCGAGGGAAGTCTGAGAGGAACTCGAATTTATTGAGAGGAAAAAACGCTCGACATCATAATGGAATTTTTCTGCAAAAGAATTTGACCTACTCCTTTGAAATATTGTAAGCAATCCTATTATTTCCCTTGTTCTAGCTTTTTACGCCTAGATCATTCGTTGAGCTACGTTTAAGTTATCATTCTCATCAGCATGTCTTCGCAATGGGCGCTATCGGTGCGCTCATCTCGTATGTTTTCATTTGCCAACATGCTACATTGAAAAACGAACGCTTCAAACACCAGTCAATCACAACACTCGTCTTCTCATTCGTCAGGAAAATATGTCCGTAATTTAGTGGTCTTTTTAATAGCTAATATAAGATTCATCTTCTACAAAGCACATGCTTACAGCCCACGATACAAGTGCAACTATTATTGTTGTCGACAACTGAAATATATTTTTCAAAAGCTCCGGTTCGATGTTCAGGCTGATTATGACAAGCTGATGGACACATTGAAACCAATTACCGCAAACTTTGATAATTGGATATCAGGAAGATGCCTTCGGCGTTCTAGAGCTGGAAGAAGTACACGGGAATCCTCGGCGCATCTATCATACAATTTAAGATCCCGACGTAGGCGCAATACTTAGAGAAAAGGTCAAAATTTCGGAATTTCTGAACCAGAACTGGAATTCAGGTGCAACAATAAAAGTCAACATTCTTCTCCTCATACATATTTTTTTCAGATAAATTAATGAGTAATGAAACAGATAGACAAATTTCGCTTACCTGTGCTGCTGCGAGTAACCGATGCATAGAGGAAGATGATAAGAGCTATAATAACAACGAGCATCAGACCGAAAACAATGACACGAATAAGACGACAACAAGCCGCGGTCAATCGAGTGATCGATGCTCGTTTCGTTGGGCCAAGCGGCACAACCTCATATCCTGCCAGCGTCTACAATCAGATCTCATAAACTATCAATTTACATGAGATTTTCTATGCACCACATTAAGATCAAAATTAAAAATTCACAGTTGTAGAAATATCTAGCTCCAAGTATCTCTCGCAAATCTCGGCATTTACGAGGCTACTCGCACCCCCAATTCGAATGACGCATAAAAGCCACCTTAAAAGCTCCAGAAAGTTTTCAAAAAAAATTCATCTCAAAGCGCGAAAATTTCGGAGCATTTAACGCCTTTAGCAATTTTGAGCTACTACATGGTAGGCCTTTTGCGAGTTGTTTAAACATTTCAGTTTTCCCTGATACGAGGCAATGAGCCGAACAATTCGGATAATGAAGTGGCCTACAATGCTCACCCGGAAAACGGGGGTGCTCAGAAGTTTCGGAAAAGAAGGTAGGGGATGGGGAGGGGGGGTGGACCGAGGAGGAGGATTAGGATTGTCTATGTTTGCCACGAATGCCGGGCGAGATGATGTGACGCTAGAGTTCACAAAATATCGCCTCCAAGCGATCCTCGGGAGCGCATCTCATTGCTCATAACGCCCAAATAGTTTCATCTGAGTAAATATTTACGATACGGCTCATGCATAATTGTCCGAAGCTCGAGCAATTAAGCTCGCCCACTCAGCGTTTCATTTCTAGCATGGCCCGATGAAAGTTGTTGCATCCAATAGGTTTACGAAAAGTACAGCTTCTCAAATTGCTTATTAAGGAATTGCAAAACTCATGAGGTTGTGATCGAACTGATGCTACATTTATTAAATCCGTAGGATGGTTTAAAACTTGTAACATTTCTGGAACGGAGAAATCTATGTATCACGTAATTCGTTGGGATAATTGGTTTTGCATAGGCGTGGTGATTAAGGCTACCACTCATTGCACCTTTTATAGGAATTGTATGTTCCTCAAAGGAGGACCACTATAGCCATCACACCTTTTATGGGATCGGCAGATTTCTATGAGGTGCAGAAACAAAGGAGATATATTATCAAACTATTCCAATGATCACCGTGTTTCTGAGAGCTAAAAAGTGAACTCTTTACACTTTTTAACGGAAACAATGCGTTTTTGACGGTAAGGAAACATCGTTGTAAACGTTTTCTTGAAAACGCTTCTGATGGGCGTACAAATCTAAGCATCGCTGTATCTACACAAATCACTGTAGGTTTTCAGGAAAGATTCTCATTTCAGGATTCAGGATTTCAGGTTTCAGGAAAGAACATTCAGGAAAAATTCTCAGGAAAGATTTCAGGAAAGATTCTCTTGGAAGGCTTCCAAATTTACAATATGCTAATCTGCTAATTAATGGAAGCGATGTTCTTTCACTTAATAAAGCAAAATATCGATCGTATCGAATCGAAGCAATTCTGAACGCTGAGAGTGGTCACAAAAACAACGATTTTTTTTTCTTTGGATCATTCATACTACACTCGATTATCACTATTACTTGGATTCTATTAGAGCGCATAAAATTTCGGTGAAAAATATTCGCAACTGGAGCTACACTAGTTCCTCTTAAGGTTGCGCGTTATGAACAATTTGGAGACGAGTACTTTCGGCTTCGATTTCACTCAGTTGATCCGCGATCACGTGATTTCAAAAGTATCATCGATTTGGTGAGAACGAAAAAAGCGTATTGATTATGAGGGTTGAGGGAATATATGCATTCACTGAAGACTAATCCCAGTGTTCACTGCTCGGCTAAATTTAGCATAACTGCAACTGTAGACGATAAAATGGTAGACGAAAAACTTTTCTAAAAAAATACCCACTCGCTTGGCAATTTTCTGAAGCGCTTTTGCCAAAAAAAAAGCCTATGCACCCTTGCTCAACACAGCTTGAAAAAAGGGTGTGTCTGAAATCGAGATCTTTGAAGCTGAGGTTTGATACACATACATCTTCCTTACGAATCATTTAGGCGGAACTTTTCTTTTCGTAGCGATCGTTCGGAGCTATTCGAAAGCCAGAATGTTGATCGCCAGGTTCTACGTACACGTTGGAAGCTACAAGAAAAATGATATTTAAAAAGAGGCTACATCAGCATGAGAAAAATGTAAGCACGTAGCCTTTTCTTATAAAGTACGACGAATAAGTTGTAAGAGAAGTAAAAACAACTATCGCCGAAGCTATGATAAATAGCGAGGAAGTTTGCTCACGTCAAAACTATTCGATCACAAGAAACGAGGAAATTATATACATAATACGAGTAAAATTTAGAGTTGTTTGAAAAAATCGCCAAACAAAACGTTGTCGTTTAGATCATTGGCCGCTCGATGATAGATCCAACCAACAAATGTTACGGAATGAAAAAAAAAACGCATGATCCCTTCTTGACCAATGAACTGTGTGAATGCTTCCACATTAGTGACACCCGGAAGCGAAATTTTGCATGAAAGACTATTCAAAAATTATTGGCAATAGTTTTTGAAATCAATGGAATATTTACGTATGTTGAAAGATTCATAAATGAACAGAATACCAAGCGTGTCTCATCGAAGTGAAGCTTATCTCATGGAGTTTTATTGATGAGCGAAAATGGCAAAAGTTTTGAATACCAAAGTACCATATTATCTTGAATAAGTCCAGATCGGCTACCATGTTTACTGGTTTGTAGACGAGAAGGGTTGTTTGAGAAAATAGCTATGTGAAGAAAGCTGTATAAGAATTTTAAAAAATGAAAGAAATTTGCTCAACAATACAAGTCACTCCATGTTGGTCAAAACAAGTTTCAGTGAGCAGTAAGGAACCTTAGGAGCTAATCAAAAAATTAGTTGTATTTTGATTGCTCTGGCTAGATCTTGATTAGTCCAGGTCAAGCTAGCAATAATGAAAGAAAAATCGTTTTCGAATCGAATCTCGTATTAAGTTGATAGACAAGCTTTGCGTTTAGGACAATAGAATGAAGAATGTCGACTTTACGAAAGAGAATAGTTCAATCAAATTTTTTTGTTTATTTTTGCGATTTGTTTTTTTATTTTAGCAGCTTTAGTTCACTTTCTGGGCATTCGACTGCTTGAATTTAAGAAAGGTTGTCTCGATCGGAACCGAATGGAACACGGGATGCATGAACATTTTCAGGCGTACTTCCGTATTTCAGCATACCATGTTCACCGTATTCATATGATTCTTGGCCGAGCTCCCACTCACCTCTCGAGCTACCAACCAACCCGTAAGATGTAATTTCTTGAGCGACTGCGCTTACTGCATCCACGTTAAGAACCCTCAGGTGCGATGAAGCCAAAACATGGAAAAAATATTTTATATATTAAGCGTAAAATTTTGGCCCCAAACGTACAAGCATATCATGAATAAAAATTAAGGTTAAGGTTGTTCCAACTTTCGAGACTGAGAATGAGTGAAATCGAGAGACAAGGCTTTTGAAGTAATGTGGTCTTTCAAACTAAGCTCGTTTTTTTTTTAGCACAAAATGAGTTGACTATAATGACAGCTTGCACCTGTGCTGCATAATATGGTTATAATGTATTAGCGAATCTGCGTCACGGAGAATGCAAAGGCAGAATGGAAATAAATTTCTGAAGTTCTTTATAAAGAACCACGACGAATGAATGTGAACGTTTTGACGGACACTTAGCAGCCAGTACTGCAAAGCGTCCAGAGGAGGCTGTTTTCCGGCGTCAACAGCCAGAACAAAAGTGGAACGAGTAAACTTTTCTATCCTAACGAGTTGTCATCGACGGGGAATGCATAAGGATTTTTGTCCGCAAAAAAATTTTGACGATTTTTTTCCACGCCATGCAAAATTGGTTTCATACCGTAACGATTGTAACGCTTAGTAGCAATATGGTTAGCAGCTGGCGTTCTTTTATGCAAAGCATGATAACGATAAATTACGTCTTATGGTATTTTCCATTTCATTTCATGTTTTTATTTTTCCACTTCATGTTCCTTTGCTATCGAAAAATTACCACGAAAAATGTACCGTTTTCAGCTTGAATAATATTGCGAATCGTCATCGAACGTATTTTCTAGATCGTCGAGCATCTTCTCGTTCTTCTGAAATGATTTTCCCACTCATCTAGAGACGAAAATTAAGCAAAAAAATTTCGAAGATTATCGCTCGGAATAATAAGGCAGTACGAGAAGCTATTAAAGGAGGAATTATTGAATTCCGCTGCTTCGTTCATAAGGAACCGACGAAACTGTTGATTGCAGTTGTCATGAAGAGCAATTTCGAAGAAAAACGTTTTGAGAAAGTGATGAACGACATGCACAAATAGAGCTAGTTTCTTGTGAGGCCTTTTTGCAGTGGGGGAACGTGACGCCGATACTTTTGCTTATTGCTTGAAAAATAAAGCGGCACGTCATGAAGTAAGAATAAAACATAGATGACACATAGGTTCCCTCTTACAGTCCTACTACATGACCGGCTGATTCATAGCGCCATCAGCAGAACAGAATAGGCATCATTTGCATTATGAAGAGAGGTCGCATCATCAGAAAAGATAACAACAAACGAGAGGCCGAAATAGTTCAGTGGTGAAGCACTGAACCTCGTGGAAAGAAAGAATGCAGATTGATCTCGCGTATCGAGTCAAAAAATCTTTTTCCATAACCTTTCAATGTGAAGATATGAAGCTAACGTTAACCAGGAACATAAAATTCGCCGAGCTATCATAACGAGTGAATGCGAGGAAAAATGCATGAGAAAGGAAAAATAAAGCAGTTGTTTTTCATATACAAAAATCGAGCATCAAAACAACGCCATTTGTTATTTCGTTTCTTAGACATATTTCATGCAATACTGTACTATGGACAACGGTATATCACATCATTAAAAATAAGTTGAACATAAGCTATCCAAATGGCCACCAAACTAAAACGCGGCCATCACCTGTACGCATTAGCCGAGTTAGACGTCCATGAACTTTACGAAAAATACACAGTGACACAAGAAGGGGATATAATTCATTTAAAACAATTGTATGATAAGATGCATTTAAAACAAGTTGTAGCATGTCAAATCGGCTGGCACAATGTTCGGCTTGTGGCGGCGCGGCTCAATAGGCTAGTTGTTTTCATAAATCTTTGAAACAATGAATGTTGATATTCTGCTAGATCCGACAGCTCTCATAAATCTCTCACTAAAGAATAGAGTTTTTTCGTTGCGTTCGATAATTGTGAATTGCAGTCTAACCAATCACACGATATATACGAAATTTCAACCGATCTAAGGAAACACAAGAAGGAAGATGAATTGAAATTTGGAATTGAAGGTGATACTATAGTGCTGATTACCGCTTATCAAATTCTATCATACCAATTACCGTACGTTTCAAGTGAGAACTAACGGACAGGCCTATGGATGCACACACAAACAAATGATATGCACAGACCTGGCGTCACCATAATGCTTCTGCATTTTCCAAATGCAAATTTCTCGAAACACATAAAATGATAGCAGTTTATGCATGAGATCGTTCAATTACGAAAGGCATAACTGAAAGGGAAATGACCGGAAAATTGAAGAGTGGATTTCTGATGTGTAAGAGGTATGTAATGATGTGAAGCCGAGGGCGGATGTCGATTTGATGAAAAACGCATCTAATAAAATGGCTGGCTCCTACGCATTTTGACGCTATTGCCAGTTTATGCCACATCCTATTGCCGCTCGTTTCAAACACCACAAATTATCGCCATTTTTTCAATCGATCCATTTCGCTATGCTCTTAGGCGATACTCCATTTTGCAAGATGTTGAATTCAGAATTTGAATTTCTTTATGAAATTTTTAGCGCTGAAAAGTTTGAAAGATTTTAGAATTTTTTAAAAAGGAAAATTGGAAATTACTTTTCAGGAGAAGCGAGAAATGAATGGCAAAGATGAAACAATAGTCACATCTTATTCGTTAATATGGGCAAACTGAATAAGAATTTGTTATTCTGGCCAACTAATGTGTTGATTGCGGTCATTGGTATCAGTGCCTATATGAAAAGAAAGGATTAAAACTTAATAAAAAGTCGATCAGATACCCCTTTGTATCATGTTTCGATCAGCTTTGTATTGTCTTAAAGGTAGTCCTTGCCTATCGACTAAGTAAAAGATTCGATTCGATTCGATTCGGTCTAAGAAATACGTAAATTTGCTTAAAAAGTGGGAGGAAAGAAGTGAAGAGAACAATGAAGCCAAAAACGCACTGAAAAAAAAATGAAGCGAAGAAGCTCCATTTCCCTAAATCGGTTTTCGTGACGTAATAGAGTGAAGTGACCGATTAGTCGCAAATTGTGGAATCATTTCGAAATCTCGCGAAAAGTTAGAAAAACGCCGATTTGCGAAGAGCTGAGAAATTGTATTTTCATGTAATTCTATCAAGTTGATCGTTGTAAAAGATGCACTATTGACGCCAGCCGTCTGAAACAGCCAATGAGAAACCTCATAATGGGGGAGAGGGGGATGGGAGGAGGGGAGGGGAGACCTTTTGTTTTATTTGGGCTAGGTGAACTACCTGTTTCACTGATCGGTTCGAATAGTTTCTTTTCCCTCTATTTTGAGTTTCCAAAATCAACATTTAACGGTGCGCGTTTTTTGCTTCAAATTATTATTCAGCAAACGAATTGTTGCGGTATTCAACGCATTTTGGCACAATGAGTTTTAATTGGGGTCAAGAATTCACAAAAATATGTAGTGTGAAATAAGCTTTACTGTGTATAGTTGTGGCGCTCACACGCATACTCGACCACTATGGTAGTGAGCCGAATAAAACGATGGAGGAGCGGGGGCTAGTTGGCACAAAATCGGAACTGTTGCATATTGAAGGCTGTTTTAATCACCTCAAGCATGGAAGGCAAGCTGAAAGTCCTGGTGGACATATTGATGTGTGAAGGCGCCATTGTAAACAAGCCATACAAGTAGTGGTTAGAACGTACTTTCTTGCGAGTTCGTAGTAAACAATTGCTGAACGGACATCGTAATTAAAATTAAAATTTGAGAGCGGAGAGCTGAGGAGACGCTAGAAATAAAAGCTAAACGGAAATCGGTGCCACTGATCAGACGAGACGGTTTTATAGGCTGAATGCAAACAACAAGCATTCATTTTCCAATCCATCAAGTAGTTCACTCATCTTGTATTAATGGTTCGTTTTGATGCGTTCTTGTAAGTAGAAGACGCTTGGAAATTCTATAGTCCTTTTAGGGGGTTGAATTGCCGCCAGTATTGATGAATTGGTTTAAAATTGAGTACAAGTATGCGTAAGGCCGTTAATTAAAGCTATCAACTTCCCTATGTCTATCTTCAACGACTGCTAATTTCAACCGAGCAGAAAGACTGACTCATACACACACACGCATATATAATCACAATGCGCTTTTCAAATGCAAGCTTGCCGCCGCATATAAAAACTACATTTTTGAGCAGTCCTCTCGCTCAATAGCCATGAGTGCATGAAGCGTAGGAGTAACTCATTCATTAGTTGTATATGAATTGCATTGGCAATTATTATGAGGCACATCATCCATCCATAAATTAAACTAGCGCCTATCTCTTGTGATCATCCGTTTGCCAGCAGCACCGTCACACTTGGTGAGTCATCCAGCCGGAGGCTTTACTGACTCGTCTAACAACAAATCTTCGCCATGTTTTATATAGCATCTGAATTGTCCACAAAAGAAAGCTGGATTAATGGAATGCAAATTATAGGCCTGATTTCGCAAAATAACGAGTTGAAATATGCACTCGAAGACTGCTGATATGATACGCATTCTATGGATTCATCCACTCACCATCCAAATGTCTACTGGTTTTATGAACTATTACGAAATGGGGAAAATCCAATTTCTTTCTCACCATCCAAAATCCAATGCTCTTTCAAATTTTCTACGAATGATTCGATTTCTGCGACTCAGCCGGTCAACTATGCAATCTAGCTTGCTGAAAATTTATGCAAATTTAATTTCGAGCTTAAGAGGTAAAACTTTCAATCATATCTACCAACATTAATTTTTCCCAAATTGAATCTGCTTAGAGCGAGACAGAGGCAAAAATGCGCACACATGCGTAGAACGTTCCATGTGTTCGGCAACTGCGAATTTATCAATGCATATAAAAAGCGAACAACCTTTGGATAAAGCGAACAAATTTTATGCAGAGTAATAAGCTCAATTCGAAATAAATATGGAGCCCCTTTTATGGAGAAATTTTATACACACTAACCGGTCGGAAAATTGCCCTACACTCCTTCGAATTTTTTTTTTTCAATTTTTTAAAATCGGCCCTGATTAAGGGAAACAAAAATTTTGCTACAACCATTCCAGACAATCAAAGCAACAAACGTGAATGAAGCTCGCCTTAACGAGGATTCTGCTTTTTCGACGTAAATTTTTGGAGGTTTGAAAACAAAAGAATGGTGCTCGAGATTGCAAAAGCTACACATTTCTAGGGATTCCCTCTGCGGATGATCTCACAAACGCAGGAAATGTCTAAAAGATAAGGGGTTTTCTTTCGCCGTGATATTCCAAAAGGAGTTGTTTCGTTGGGAGAAGTGCGGAATTTTGCGAAAAATGGGAAAATTCAGT
>JPKZ01000541.1:94362-125504 GCA_000803305.1 Toxocara canis
GTGAGTCGAATAGAAACAGTCATTCGTTTTTGTTTACAAACAACTGTCTGCTTTCTTGCGTATCATTTTTTGAATTAAAAATTCACGAATAGAAGAGGAAAATTTTCTTAAAAACAAAATCCACAATCAACTTTGAAACCAATTTTTTTTGGAGCTAAGCGGAGAATAATACCCGTGACACATCTTCCGAAGCACCATTGTAATGCGCTTACCTCATTTACTTCCTATGTTCTCAGCTTGGATGTGTTACATCCTTAGAAAACACGTAAACAACAAGGCGGATCTTTTTGACCTGGCAAGTGAAAAACAAAGATATTCCTTCGGTAGGGGAATCTTAATATTTCTTAAACATTAATACTTATGGCCTTTGATTTGTTTAAGGTAACAATATTTACATAGTATGATTTTCTCACCATTTATGAGGCTCATTACACGCCCAAAAGTAGAAAAGCAATGGTGTTTTTCGAATATATGGGATCTTTACTCAAATGTTTTCGCGTACAAAGCGAGATCAGTTGCCTTCAACCGTTTAATGTAGCCAGGAATCTTTGCTCTCTCCTTCCGTAGATTTCCGCTGTTGTGAGACTAGACAATGGTTTGGTAAGAACACAAGATTTGGGCTCATTTTGTTTACAGCTTGATCAAATATACCAAAAAAATACCATTGGCGATTGAAAAGGAATACCACATATCGGAGGTTTGCTATCGATCTTGAAAATGAAAGAAAAGGAGAAATGTTGTTGTTCTCAAAGGGCATTAACTTTTAGCTGAGCAAAATGAACCAAATGCCCAAAATGAATTCTCGAGCAATGACGTTAAGCAGGGAGGAAGCATTTTAAACGGGTAGAGCAAGCACACAGTTAGGAACATCGAACAGCTAAAAATGACCGATTGACTGCCTTACTCACTCACTTCGAAATGCCATGCGATCTATGAAGTGTCCATCTACCGCCTAAAGTAATCGATCTGAGACTGCATTTTGGATTTGAAGCCTACGAAGTTCGCTCACAACTGCTTCCGCTATGATCTTTTGCATAGCAGGTGAGATCTCAACATAGCACCTGCTTTGCCGACAGTACATTCGAATTGCAAAGGGATGCAAAAGGAGATGTAATTTCATCGATTTCCGTATCGATGCAGCTGGCAACCATGCCCAAGCATGATTGTTTTGACCAGTTTCCGAACGCCTGGTGGTCAGCCTGCCGGCGATCCGTCGGGTAACCAGCCGGGAATCGAACCCAGCCACTGAGCTACTGCCCGCCCACGTTCGAATTACGTAAAACTAATGAAACGCTCAAAACAATGCGCAATAAAAATTGGAAATCGTTTAGGAAGACAACAATTGTCAAACATTACTAAGCATTGAGCAATAAACGATTTTCATATGTTATGGCAAATGGTCGCCGTATAATTTTTCAATTCGTTGCATAAAGATGCTATCGGTTCGTAAGAGAGACTGCATTGCGATATCACAAACAGACACATACAGACACGTACACACATACATACACACATACATACACACATACACACACATACACATAGATACATACAGAAACGCACACACATAGACACACATATACACATACATACACACATACACACACATACACATAGACACATACAGAAACGCACACACATAGACACACATATACACATACATACACACATACACACACATACACATACAGACACAAACTGGAATGCTTTTGATTTAAGCACAATTGTATTAAAGCCGAAGACGATGTTTGCTATAACGGTTTTCATCGTTTACTCGTTGCTGTTGCGTCATTGATTAGGCACGAACGTCATAAATAACTAGAATGTTCATGGTTTATACTGGAATTGCAAGAATTAAACTACTGAATGGAATTAGGAGATTTAGATTTATCATCATCATGTATCAAACAATTTTAGCCATATTTATTAAAAAAAAAGAGCTTAAACAAAATTAAACTACTACGAAAATAACTTAAAAAGAATTAATAGGAACAAAAAGTAAAAAAGCTTTGTCTTTGACTAATTTACAAAGCAATAGCGAAGCGTATCTTTTCTAGATTTCTTTAGCATTGTGACACAAATGCATGAGAGTATTGCCATGAAGTAATGTGAAGTAAATGGCAAATTGACATCGCAAAACGATCCCGCAAAGCGATTGGAATGAACAGTTATTCGAAAAGCAACCTTTTGAAGGTTTCATTGAAATTTTGCCCATGAGAGCTATTTGAAACGTCACGCTATCCATATGCTGAAAATTTATTCACAGAACGTTACGCATGGCATCACAAAATGAGTGATGCAAGACAAATGTATTGTACACGTGCAGTTCGTCTACTCGACCTAATCATGATCGCTAATGCAGTTAATTTCCGGAACTTTCTCGGCTATTCACGAGTATTTCATTTTTGTTTTTTACAGTTTCTGCGGTTCCGAATTTTTCTTTTTGCTCTTATACTGAAGTGAAAAAAAAATCACTTTCTTGAAAATGTGCAATTGAGTCTTCAATTTTCTCCACCTGAGCTTCACATTTCTAGAACATATCGGCGCTAATGTATTGTACAAATTGAAATAGGTGCACTTTTAAGGTGCAGATCTTCAGCGAGAATACTGGAGATTTTGAGGTATTTTTGCCGGTGTCCTTCACATTGATATTAGCTCGACGGACAGCCGTATTCGCATTTTCGAGTTCTTTTCTATTGACGGTTAAAAGAAAAAAGAAACAGAATTCTGACCCAATGAGAAATATTAGCCGAGAAAAGTGACATTCATTTCTTAGCCAGCATTGATTAACATGCACAGCATTTTTGCTGCCATACTTAGTTTTGCTTAAAGGACAGCAATGCACGATATGCTTGTGAAAGCATTGCATTGGAATTGCATTAGCATATTTGAAAACTGGCATGCTTTTATACTACTATCGCAGAATTTATAATATGTTGTAGTACCAGTATCATTGCTGCACTGAAGCTGGCTCACGTACCTGGTTTTTTTTTTCCCGAACAGTAGCTGGTTCACGTACCTGGTTTACTTACACATCCATTACTCATACGCGCCCATCGATCCGCGATGGTGCAAAACCGCCCGATGATTGTGACCGCCGCTACCACTTGCACCGCTTTACCGCCTTTGATCACCCTTCTCAATATCATGAGAGATGCAAGCCACCTACCTACCTACCTGCCTTGTTGCCCAGGCTTTCTGCCTTGTTAGAACATCATCGATTTCAATTTAATTTTACTGTTTGCTAAGAAGTGGTAAAACTTTCTTCAACATTCCAGAGCAGAAAATGTTGAAACTGCCGTTATCACCTCCCACTTGCTTATCCATATCCATCAATCAGAACCAAAAGCTGCGTCACAGTGGGTACTTCTTGCGATGTACCCACTCTTAAGTAGGTGATCGCACGAACTGCTCACAGAACAGCGCCTTCCATTCATAGCAGTCCAGCATTGGAGTCGCTTACAGGCGTAAATCGTTACCGTCGAGCATTGGAGTCACTTACAGGCGTAAATCGTTACCGTCGGGCATTGGAGTCGCTTACAGGCGTAAATCGTTAAATTCCTTTGGCTTTTACGAGCAGCTTGAGTGATGCTTTGATTTCTATTCTCTTTTCTATGGGCTTTTTGAACCAAAAAATATTCTACTACTACTCAATTTATTCAAAGATTTTGCACTCATCGACATACTTTCATCACCTCAGTAGCACCATGTAAATTATAGGAACGCAGTACACAGTCAACCAATCGATATGCACTCAGCAATTACCACTTCAGCCGGTTGTACGAGGAATTTTCGACTTTCAAGCTGCTTTCTAAACAATTTCAATGACGGAATGAAAAAAGTAAGGGAGGAAAGCATTATAGCAAGAGACTTCAACTCGTTTCTTGCTAAAGGGGCACATCTTTTGCTGGACCTTTCACACATTTCAAAAAGTTTTCCGGAATATGCGAAAAAATTACTAGAAGAAAGGTACCCAAATATATGAAAAGCGCTCATAATAATGGCTGTTTAAAACAGTAGTCGTATAGTTTTCATTTTTTTTCGTAAAAATTACATACTTTGATCATAATGTAAGTCTTACGAGAAATTTTTCCTACTCATGGTTTTTCTAAATGAGCAATCGCATACTTTCCACTTTTTTCCTTAGAAAATTACGTTATTTTTAACTATTTTTTACCATTTGCAAATTCATACGCGCTCGTAACAATTCTATCGATATGGTGAAATCGGTGAAGAACATTTGGCAGGTGATCGGAAAAGACCTTATTGTGTGTCTTCTACCAGGTGTTTTTCTTCGTTGTTGCTCCACTCTTGCTGAAAATGATTAGAAAATTCTATAAAATATTGGCATTTTTTTCGCAACTTGATATCATTCGTTCTTCTGTTTTCACCTAATCACTTCGATAGTTTCCCTCACAAATACTACTAATAAAAATCGCATGAGATACAAAACACGTGTGAAAATCACTATAAACTTCTTTCCAAATCAACCACATTTTCATTTACTTCACATTTTTGGGCGACAATTAAAACAATTGCTGCCAAGGTGTGCAATCATTGAACAAGGTGAACATTTCAGTTACGGGGAATATAATTGTGTAATGTGCCATCGAGTTGGAAGCATGAAAGATGAAGGAATGAATGAAAAACAGCTTAATGACCAGAACAACTGAACGATTACTTTAAAACATAGAAAATGAAAGCAAAATACAAAACAAGAGCTGAATGTATCAGACATTAAAGATGATTGCTCATCTGCATTAGTTAAGCCGTACTCAAAAACTATTAGGTAATTAGATATCGTATAAAAATTGATACTTAACTGAAAATGAGATGAAAACGGTTGAGTTGACTGAATCGTTAAATGTAAATTCTGTGGCACCGAATGATCCTTTCAGTATTCATTTATGTTGATGACGTATTTAATTTGGTCTCATTTAATTTCTCTCTTCCTAAATATTAGTCCGCCGGTTTGCACTCGAAGTCACTTTTCGGTGAGAATACGAAATATAACACAACGGTTTGTTAACAACAGTGCAGCAAAAAAACATTTCAAATTATATATAACAACAGCAGTAATCCTCATGCGGAGAAACGTTATAAAAGCAAAAAAGCAATGGAAGATAACCGTGGTCACTGAGGAAATTGGTTCATGTCAACGCTGGATGTTGGTCCGTAAAGTTAAAGAAAGGGAGAAGTCATTTCTTTATCGCATCACATATTTCGTTAGTGTACCTTTCATACGAATCGCAATGCTATGAACTAAGTCAGTTCGGTAGGCCGGCTAATTGTTTTCTACGAATAGACAATTCCTTCCAAAAGGACAAAAGCAAAAGCGCACTCACTTATTTTGTCGACTCTATCGGTTGACAAAACTGAGAGCTATTTTTTGGGTACAATCACGAGTCAGGATAATTTTTCGTTTTGCAATTTCAAATAGATGAATAACCTAGGTGGTCGCCATGACTGCCGATCTCGTTGTCGATACTTCATTAGCGCTGTTCCCAGAGTCTTGCCGAATGGTTTCATCAACCGATCCTCTCGGTAACGGAAGGCCTCTCTCATCCTCTTAGCCTCAAAAGGTCTGCCTTCCAGTAGGAAATCCCTACCTAAGACGATATCATTGAACGATCCTATCTAGCAGAGAAGAGGCCTGAGAGGCCTAAGAGGCCTAAGAAAACAAGCCATCACCACTATGATCATAAGATCGTTCAGTGACATCGTCTACTGCTGGTGTTAGAAGACACTGTTCTGTAAGCAGTGTCTTCTATTGTTTTCGGTTCAGAGCAGTCCGTGTTTGGAATGAACTTAACAGTAGAATGGCTAAGGTTCAGAATCTTTCCGTGTTCGTAAACTGCCTCGATTCATTTGACTTCAGAACAATCGCTTATTTAATTTTTTGAGTCAGATTTCATATTCATGTGCTTTGCTTACTTTACTATGCTGAATGATTCTGCTTTTTCTATGTACACATGTGCAACTCATTTTCTTGCAATTCCTTGCTCTTGCGATTCTTCCCTGTGCATATGTGCAATTCATCTAAAAGTGTGCTTGTCTAACCGCATTTATGTCGACACCGCTTTGTTACATATCTTGCTACCCCGTGCAGTTTTCTTTATTCATGTGAATAAAGACTATTCTTCTTCTTCTTCTTCAACTGCTTTCCACATTGTTGACCTTTAAAAGAACTTTTTTTCATTATGATCAAAGACGGAGATTTCTAAGTTGAATGTTAGACTGAAAATGGAATAACAGAAATTGTTATTACATTCTCCAGTGGAGAATGGAATAACAAAAGTTAGTGTTAAATATTTCTCTGTAACGAAATCGTTCTGTAAATTGTCTCGCACATTTGAGAGTATACCTAAATGCGTTTATGTCGGTACCGTTTTGTTATATATATTACTGCCGTGTGCAGTTTTCTTTATTCACGTAGATAAACTATTCAAGTATTTCTATGGGAATTCTAATGTCTACCACATACTATTTGATATACGCTCACCGAGCTCGAAGCTTTGTAAATTTTTTTCGCTCTAAGATCTTAGTTCAATTAATTTTTTAAAAACTCTGCTCATTTTTGAAAGATTTGCTTGGGTATGGAAAGATTTACGCGAATTATGACATGAGGTAATGAAAAATCTTAGGCTTAGAGAATGAAGTTCATCTTACGTTCGAAAACCTGTCTGTGTTGCTTTCTTCATTCTTTCGCCGCAATATATCGATATCGTAGGAGTCCGACGACAACTGAAGGCTAAAGTTGAGGCAAAAACGACAATTTTCTCAGCATTCAACTAATAAAAAACGTGATTTACATCGCGATGTATGTTCAGCACGTTACCTCGATGTCTCGAGGTTACTGAGGCAATCGCACGCCGAGCACAGCCATCTCTTTGGCTGGTTTAGCTAGTTGTTAATACCATCCCCCAGCTGGGCCGTCAGTGGTATGGTGCGAAGCAGCCGTGAACCGAACTCGGGTCTCCCCGCATGCGAATCGGGGGCTCTACCACTGAGCTACTGCCGCCTTCCAGTGATCACAAACGTTATAAATTTTGCCAAATTTGCGGGCATTTTGTTAGCGCATCAAATTCATACATATGTATGTTTGGGACAGAAATGATGCGAAACAACGAATATTTGACGTGCGTTTTCGTCTTGCAAATGTCTGTTGAATTGTGTCTGCTGAATATGCATAGATAGGTCTACTGCATAAAAAACGTCACAATTCAAATCGTCCATGCAATCAATGCTTGTACATGTTAGAGTGCTGCGTGTTTCATTTAAAACGTAACAATGTCAGCTCGGAGAGTACAAAAAACAATGGCATTCAAATGCTTCGATTTGATTCTCAACGTTTTTTTAAGTGCTTCAAAACACAGTCGCTTCCCGTTTATTGGCAAAATCCTGAATGCCGAAAAAGTGATGCTATCCATCGTTGGATACAAGCTGACAAACAATTACTTAAAACATTCAAAATTCCTGGACAAAAACATCAGCAAAACCAGGTTCAAAATTCCTGGACCGACAAATCGTCCAGGATCGTTCGTAAAAAAATAACTGAAAGGCAGGTGACGAGAGAGAGAAAGGACGAACAAATCAGGATCTAAATAGGAAAGAACCCGAAAAATTTTACACTATCCGCATCGTCAAAACATTCGGATATACTCGACATCTCATGTATCCTCATTCAAGAGGACTTATAAACGATATAACATTGAAGGACAGATGAGAAAGGAATGCTATCGATCGACTACTGCAACTTGTTAGCGTTTCTTTTGGATTGTATGTTCATTTTACTCTACAATAGTAAAGTAAGCACCAAACTATAGAAGAAATACGTACACGGAAAAATGAGCGAAAAAAATTAGTGAAAATGAAGAAATGAAAAAAAAATGAAAAAAGAGTGAAAAAAATGAGCATCAGAATGACAGCAATTGGCATTGCGCAACTACGCTTCATTCCCTGTGAATTTCGAGATGATATCGGATCATGAAAGCGGCCTGCAGATAAGTTTATCGATATTACACGTTATCACTAGGTTGCATAAAGCGTCACCAACTTATACTGTTCGATGCGGCACTTTGTTTTAGAACACGTGGAACTTTTGGTTAACGCTTATCCCGTTGCATGCTTCTCCATCTAAATTTTCATGGTTGCATGATCTTGACGAGTACGCCCGGTATGCAAATAATTGAACTTTAAGCAATGTTAATGAATTTATTGTGGCTTACAATTAAGTAATTAACGTTATTAACCTAAATAACTTATAATTAACGTTATTGGGACAGACGTCGAGCAAACCTATCGTGCACGAAGCTCAATAGAATTTCGACCATACTTATCCATGACCGAAACGGCAATAGCATCGCCTATGCAATTCGGATTAGACAGTGCACTTTAACTTAAGTAATATCATCCGTTGTGTTTGTGTTGCAGTTATACCGTCACAGGTAGCCGGCGAGCTTGCATTCAGACAGCAAACGAGACGTAGTCCCTTCGAAGAAGTGGTGTAGTTTCACTTAGGTCCTCACGATCACTTATCGATTCCATAACTTCGATAGTTTTTGAGTGCCCAACACCTTAAAAACGATTCGATGGTTCTTCTGTTCTGGATGGAAAGATAAAGGATTATTGGTGATGTGTTGTGTAGAAAATCGCTCTTTAAAAGAGTGCTCTATATTGGCCTAAACTGTTGTTACAAGGAAAATTATAAGGAAATTAAGGAAAAAATTGTTATAAAGAAAAAACTTAAAAAAAGATGTTGCAAGAAAAAAAAAGCTTATAAAGGAAAAATCGCTAGTTGATAGTATGCTGGTAAAATATAACGACATACAACGCTACAAAATATCCCATAGAACGAAATTAAACACGTCAAAAGTGACACTTAAGAATTTAATGTTCACTTCTAAAACCATATGATGTTTATACCAATCTGGAAAGCCCTATGCATACTTAGCTGATATAGATATCATAATGTTTACACAGCCCATAAACAGATTACGGAAGATTCTCATCAATGAAATATTTCTACTACTTAAACCTGTTTAAAAAATGTTACGTACGTATTATAGCCCCCTTATCTTTCCCAACTGACCACAATACAAGCGCCACGTGAAAAAAGAGTTATCAACGCGCTTTATTTTGTTCGTATATGCGAGAAAGTTCAGCTCACACTCCATAAAAATGAAAAAGAGGAAATATGTGACAGGAGATAGAGTGATAGGTAAGGAAGCAAAATTTGCTAGTTTATAAGCAACGAGAAGATAATAAGGCCATACATTGGCGATTGAATTGTAATTTTTCTGTTTTTATGAAGAGAGCACGTGATAGGGGCGACCTTTGTCCATCTCTAAAGCATGCGGTCGCCGAGAACATATAAAACCAATCGTATTTTAGGTCCGGAAATACCACATGGCGTCCATTGACCGTAACTTTCTCCCATTCAGATAAACTTGCCTCCGGATTATCGGTAAAATAGACGATATAGTTCTGAAAAACCAATGTTGCCTTTCTTGCGTACGGTGACAATCGGCTCTGGTACTTTTGCATACTTTTTGGGCAGTAATTTTAGAGCTCGAAACGATCTTTCAATTTCAATCGAATTCTGAGAAAAGGAAATGTTCAGTATGTTACCATATTTCAGAATCAGGTGTCAGAATTGACCGAGATGTAGCGGAGATCGCCACGCCTGTACATAACAAAGGTGGATAGTATCGGAATGAAAAGAAACAAAACCTCAAAGTGAAGAACGATTTGCCTAAGTATTAGATTGCCTGGGAGTCAAAAAAAATCAAAACAGCATAGTAAGTTGCAATGATCTTATGATGTGGAAATCGTTATATACGGATAAAATGAAACAATTCGTCCGAAAAAACAAAAGCAATTATCGGAATGATACGATCAAAATTTTGAATTTGAAATGAAATAATATAAATTTGCACTTGAAATGAAATTCATATTGTGCGTTACCTTAACCTCGTGCGTACGCTTATATGGTGGCTCCCATACCAACTCGATTGTATTCGCATTCAGTCGCGTTGCGAGAATATGTTGAGGACTCAACTGAGGCTCTGCAAAACTTTTCATGCAAATCGAATCATATGGAATCGCTAACTGATGGAGTCGGACAACAAAGAACTGATTGGGGCCTGACTGCTAAACCAGCATTTCATGAAATGAAAAATTGAAAAGCCATGATGAACGGGTTGAAAAAAAGGCGCCCAAAGAAAGTGAAACTACGGGTTGAAAAAACGAATTTCGTAAACTCGATTACGAAATAGAAATTAACATTCGGGGAAAAAATTAGATTGAACATCACTTTCGGTTCATTAGAAATTTCATGAAACGCCAAACTTCATTATGGACGTTGGTAATTGAAACTGAATAAATAATGAAGAATGATCACTTTAAAACTACATAACGGCATTCATGAAGCTTTGTGGAAACTGAACGAAGCTTTGAATAAATTTCTCAAACGTTGAAATGGGATTACATGCAATAACGTATACATTTTTGCTAGACAACCACCAAAATTATAAATAATCGAAGAGACCTGAAGGTTATACTGTCACCTGTATACTGAACTAAATAGACGGGTTTACTCTCGCCATAGCGTGAAACGGCGGTGATACGAAATTCATAAAGCGAACAAGAATCGATGCTCATAATTTCGGCTGTGTTCCCTTGAATACCGCGTAGCTCACGAACTTTCCCATCTTCCGTATGCCTTAATAAAACGGTAGCATTTACATGTCTACAGCACGGAATTGTATATGCATACACAATACTCAAGTAATGGGAACGGTGCCAAAAAATTGATACGGTATTTAGTATCAAATTTGTGCGAATATCAACTTGCCGTGCAAAGGTCTTGGCACCAACGATATTCCATCAGCCAAATGAAAAGCCTTTCACTCCGTGCGAGTTTCATAAATTTAGCGGCCATTTGTATGCACCGTGAAGCTTGTCATTACATACCATATGCTTATCACGGTACGAGAAATGAACGCTTATCACGGTAAGAGAAATGAACAAGAACATTTTAATTGTTTAAGAATCGTTAAATTATATAATAAGTGGGCCTCAAGAAAGCACACCCTTGACAGTACGTAAAGGTCATAAAATCGTGATTCAGATTTGCCTTCTGTAAGTGAAAATTCGCAAAGCTTTAGCGCATATAAATCATCGCTTCTTGAAAAATCTATTCCTGTATTCGAAGTGGTCGGAATTGATCACAGCTTATTCCATATCGAAATTCATGAGCCTCGATTAGAAAGTCATGAAACTTTGAGGAATATTTTGCGAATTTACGTCGACCACCATAAGCAGTATCTACGCTTTCTACTGCAAGCTGCAAGACTTAATGATATCGCATATTAGAGGACTTTAAGGTTGTAGTCGCAAGAGATAATTGTGAACAAAAATTCTCCACTCATATTTGTGCTAGTCTCCAGATTAAAATGCATTTAAATTGAAGCCAGCTCAACATGCAGCTTTCATCAATGCAAGTCTCCTGCTCCGTAGAGGTGGAATGACTGCAAGCATATTTATAGAGTCATTTCTTACTTGAGTCGATATCGAATATTATAGGTGACTTGATCATCTGTTGAGAACGCAGGAGCCCATCGAAGACGAACAGAGTAAGCAGACGTGGAAACAACTTGACAATCACTTGGTGGATCAGGTGGCATTCGTGCGAACATGAATTGTCCATCGGGCACTGACATAATGCGCTTGAAGTGACCATTGTGTTGCTGCGCCAAACACACTGGAAATTGCGCCTTACCCGTACCCACCCCTTTGACCGACCAATTGCGCCTCTAATTTTGATATCATTATCGCATAACTCTAGCACACTGATTATCATCAGTTTGATAGCAACAGTTACGGTTCGCATTTTGCGTTGTTTGTAGACTATGCTAGACGATAAAACTCCTTGTACTGTCTGTACTGGCCACATCGCATTCGGATGTCTATGTGATGAGATAAACTCGATTCATTTCTGCGGTCCTGTAATGATCGTTTACATCGAATGTACCTCTAGTTACGCCGATGTATAAAAGGAAGTGTGGTTTATGTGACCAAATGTGCATCCGGTTGCGTTTGCAAGGTTCATATGACGTAGAAATGCCCTTAACTACTGTAAAAACAGGTGAAGCAATGCATATACCATCAAGTGGTTGATTGCCTAGACATAAAAGGAATAAAAATTATAATTAGTGAGGTAAAAGTCCAGGAATAAGACATCTTCCCGTTATGATTTCGAATAAAACAGGGTTCAAGTTGAAACGACAGCGAATATGGATGGCGTTATTTGAAGATTAACAGTTTTCACACGATTAACAAAGTTTTTACCCTTTAAACTTCATTTAATTATCGTGAACAGAGGTTGCTGAGTGCAGCGCTGGAGAGGCCTGATTAAGGAGAACATAAAATGAACAAGGTTTGCATTTCGAGATAATCACATAACCCTTTCTCAATCATTAATTACGAATATATTCCTCATTAAATCCGAATATAATCACAGCAAATTGGATTCACGCCATTAGCCAAAAAATAAAAGCGATGAGAAGCATTTTAAATATGCATACAGCTCATTGCTGCTCGAAGAACAAACAACTCTTTGAAACCAAAAAATGACACTCTTCTATTACTACGGCTAAAAAACTACCACACTCTGTTAAATAACTCACCATTATAACTGGAATACATCCTCATGAATCCGTCTGAAATATTTCTCATATCACCAAAGCAGTAATGTCATACAGACTTTTGGAGATAGAACGGAAATGAAGATTGAAATGAATTTGGAGAGGGAATGGAAGTGAAGGTTGAAATGAACTTGGAGAAGAAATAGAACTGAAGATTTAAATGCATTCGGAAACGGAATGGAAATGAACATTGAAACGATTTTGGAGGATGAACGGAAAAGAAGATTGAAACGAATTTGGAGAATGGAAACAAAGATTGAAATGAATCTGGCGAAGGAATACAACTGAAAAATAAAATGAGTTTGGAAAGGGAATGGAAAGGAAGATTGGAATGAATTTAGAGAAGAAATGGAAGTGAACACTGGAATGAATTTGTAGGAGGAAGGGAAATGAGGATTGAAATGAATTTGGAGAGGGAATGGAAATGAAGACTGAAATGAACTTGCAGAAGAAATGGAAGTGAAGACTGAAATGAATTTGGAGAGGGAATGGAAATGGAAATTTAAAGGAATTTGGAATGAAGATTGAAATAAATTTGGAGATGGAATAGAAATGAAGACTGAAATGAATTTGCAGAAGAAATGGGAGTGAAGACTGAAATGAATTTGGAGAGGGAATGGAAATGAAGATTGAAACGAATTTAGACAGGAATATAAATGAAGATTGAAATGAATTTAGAGAAGGAATGGAAATGAATATTGAAATGAATTTGGGCAGGGAAAAGAAATGAAGGCTGAAATGAATTTAGAAAGAAACGGAGGTGAATTCGGACTGAAATGAAAACGTCTCCAAACCTCATTAGAGTAGTAATGAAGATTGAGAGCGAATCAGTCTTCTATGGTCATTGCAAAGAAAGTTCGATTTTTGAAAAAAAGAACAACGCGGCAGTTCCTACACTTTTTTCTACGATTCTGCAATTAACACATTGAGTGATGAGTTTGTCTGGCTTTTTGCCGAAAGCTGTTTTTGCCGGGCCGAAGATCAATGAAAGAAACGTTGTGGAGAATGAATCTCTCCGACGGTGTTACTACTTCAGATTTTTAGTGTCGTCGAGTAACCCCGACGATTGAACTATATAAAAATTTCTCTTAGTATATTGGTGAGGAGCCAGTTGCTGAGGTGGGGGCGACTTTAGTCTCCCAAAAATGCCAAAATGGTGCATTTTCTGACCAACCTGACGTTCCGTGGGAAAGGATGCTCAGGAATGTCCACCCAGCAGAAAGCGATTAGACGGGAGAATGGTATCAATCGGGAGTAAAGGGAGGACCAATTGCTAGTTGAATGGGACCCCTGCGAACGCCCGGCGAGAAATCCAAGGTCTGAGGCGTCTGGACGTTGCCGAGACGCTGGTCGAGAAATGATCCGCTAAGAGCAACTCCGCCGAAAAGCGCTCTAACGGAAGGAGGCATCAAAAAAAGGTATGGAAGCAGTTCAAAGAACGATCGCGATGGATAGCTCGGGGGAAATGCACTTCATTGGTACACCGGATGGACAGCTCATCAAGTAACAGGGTTCCAGTAGAAACTAGTCGGATGACAGAGGAACGCTGGAGATGGAAAATACAGCCACAACTAATTCCATTCCGATCGGTCGCATGCGAGACCACTATAACCGACATTAGCTGAGAGGAGATGATCACAACAGAGGTCAATAGCAGTCCAGTGAGGAAAAATGTGTGAATGCAATGAACGGCGAAAATCCAGGCTAGGGTAAGCAAACGAAAGCGCATAAACACCAATGTTGTGTCATGATTTCGTTAGTATCGAAGATCAGAAATTCCGTGCTTGCCATGCTTGTACAGTGCAAAGTGCAATAGAACTGGAGACACCAAACTTACCGATCGTCACAATGAATAAAATTGTTCTTCAATCGCATAAAGTTTGTTGAGGAAAAACCCTTATTAATTGGTGCATAGGGAAATCACGAGGCGGCAAAAATGTGCAACCCATGTTGAGGACCTTAGGCTTCAATTTCTTTTCCAATTTTCCCCGAATACTGCTAGCTGTGTTGCGGAGGTTCTTCCATAGTGCTCAAACTATGTTAGCGTTCGATGCTATTCGACATATGAGGAGAAGTGAAGACAGCATTAGGCAGTAAATTGGATGTACCTTTTTGAAAAGTGCTCCTAAATAATTAAATATATGTTTGAATAAACAACAAAATGTGGAATTACATGTGCCTATCATCTTTTACGACAGATGTAGATACGGTGAATGAAAACAAACGTCAATGTGATACGGTGAATGAGTTAAGATCAAAAATTTAAACCTTCCCGTATAGCAGCGAAAGAAGTAATCGGAACCACCGTACTATCTATCCTTTATAATGGATGCGTCCCCAGTATTTTATGAAGTTTCAGTTTAGCGCCTACCTTGAAAATAAACTATTTATTCCGTTCTATCAAATTCTGTTTCAGCCAACGTTTGCGAGTTCCTGTCAGCGCTATGATAGGAGATATGCGTATTTTAAAGACGAGTAATATTATTAACCTCAAAAACAAGCAAATGGATGCTAGCAATAAGCAACTGTTATCGGAGAAATGCTAGCAGAAGATATAATCATCGCTTATGCTGCAATTACAAGCAATATTTGTCGAAATGAGATACCCGCAGGCGCTCGTCATGCACTTCAAAACATGCCCTTATTCATGTGTTGTGTTTCACGCAAAGTCGATCAAGAGTAGAATGCTGAGTGCATTTGGTGATAAACTGATGAGAATCAGCGACTAGAGGCGCGATGTACTTCAAAAATTGATCCACTGCAACTCAGTATGAGTAGCTGCGTGGAACAGCAACGCAATAGCATGCTTTCAATTAAGATAAGATAAACCGATACAAAAGCAGACATTTTTGATTTCGAGCCTATGAATGACAAGAATAAATGAAGGCATGCCAAGATATTGCTGGGCGCCATAGTCGAATCATTCCGCTCAAGCCAACTTTCGTTCCAGTGTGAGCAGCCAGCAACGACACCTGCATTCCAATTATATATACGACTGCACTCATTCAGTGCTGCCAACACGTACGCTTAAAATTTGCTAAAGTCAGCGTGTATTATTGTATCGTTCCAGCGATATATTCGTTACACTGTATGACGTATGGAATTTATGATTGAGTGTGCTTGAAAAAAAAAGTAAATTAAATATTGAATTTGAATTGAATTTTTGAGAAAAGATTTTTGAAAAATTGAATTGAATTTTTAATTTTTTAGAAATTTTTGAGAATATTTTGAGATGGCACAATGCATAACAAAATATTATGATATCATTCAGAAAAACGATAAATTGGCAGCATTGATCCCAGTCAAAGGAAATGTCACACAAATTGCAATTGCCTGTTTTTTTTTCTTGCAAAGCGTTAGAGGGAAATAAGTGCGCAAAAAAAACCAGGGAAAGATCGTGCGAAGCAAATGGAAAAATCTTCTGAAAAACTGAAAATGCAAAATAAAAAATCACGACAAACACATGCTAGTTTTGTTCTGATGAAACGAAGTAATGCATTTTTGCTACAATTTCTACTTTCCCCCGCAAACCGAATATGCCTACTAGTTTTGAAAAGTGAACAATTTGGCAAAAAAATTAACGGGTTTCGCTCTAGAAAAAAAATCGAATCGTTGGGACAGTAACCACGCTTAAAAATGGGATGAGGATTTCACAACGCTAGAAATTCTGAAGTCGAAAAAGTATCACATGTGGACCATCAAAGGCTTCCTGAAAGAAGCCAATAACTTTATATCGAAAAGATGACACAAGCGATGAACCAACGCGAGATGTAAAGCGACCTTGCCAGTTTGGTTTAATTTCAAGTCAATGATCCGAACTTGTCTGAGTAATCTGAAATATCGCTGGTCTGAGGCAATTGCTGACAAAACCTAAAAAGCTCTCTGTATTCGTTTATTTCAAAGTTAGCGGAACGGGAGTCGATAGTACGAAAATGTATTATTTTAAGAACTGTTGTTGTTGTGTGTCATGAAGTGTGTTATAAAGTTACACTTCTTCGTTAAACATTGCACTGTCTAAGGAAGCTGAAGAAGATGTAAAAAAAGCTTTCACATGATGTGGGATAAAATGGATGAAAAACTCACGGACGTGAGACCCTCGCTTTCTTTCTTTCTTACGTTCCTTGCGAAGCGCTAGATCACTGTAGTTGCGATGTGCGAAGATCATTCCCCTTGCCAATTGTGCAAGCAGACTTGCCATGGCTCGTCGACGACGCCTTTAAAACAACATTCAGGATCGTGCTGCACTATTTTTGATGTTCACAAAAGTAGAAGTAAAAGTAGAAAATTCTTTCAACAGATGGAAAAATCGATAAAGAAAACATCTCCGGAGCCGTTTACTCGTTCACTTTGTCATGGTGCACAGAAATGCATTTATTAATTGCTAGCCATAGCCAGGGAAAATTTTCCACTCAAAATCTAGTTTAGGGATCTGAATAAATCAAAGAAAACTTTCTTAGATCGGACAAATCGAACCGTACTTTCACTAGTGACCTTTTTTCTGAATGTTTTGGTTGAAGATTCTTTCTGGATCGCTAGAAGCTTCAAGGCCTATGAGGGGGGTGGGGGGGGGGAGAGCTATATGTACTCTCAGATGAATGGGGCTGTAAAATTCATAGCTATCAACAGCGAGAGGTTTAGATCATGAAAAGAAGAGCGTTATTGGTGCTAACATTGCATGTGCGCATACATAGTAAATAATTATATATATAAATGTAACATGTATATACTACATATATTATTAAAGATTTTATGTAAATGTTTGCGTGTTGTTAAGGTTCTTCACATAGTTTTGGGGCATTTATTAGAATATCATGATCTTGAGCGCAAAAAGCGCATGTCACGGTCAGATCCCTAGCATGGTTCTCAACTTGTTCTATATCTGTAGGCCAACTGTAAATCTGAAACCGTAAACGAACCAACCGAGCTTTGGCTTCACGAATAAGATAGAATGGATTATTGGTCTTCAACTTGCGGCCGATGTAATGAATTTCCTTCAAATACAATCGTCCGACAACATCCATGCACATGGTCGTCAAAATAATTCCGCCCATTATTACGACCAATACCGTCATCAGATTTGTTGCAGCTGGTCGATAGTCACCAAAACCTGTGAAGGAAGTGTTAAGTCAGACATTTTCGTCACTTTCAAGTAAGATGATTTCGTTGTATTTCTCGTTTTATTAAGTCAGATATCCACATATGATATATATCAAGGTCAAGCCAGATATATCGAGTTCAAGCTAGATATCAAGCGAATAAGCTAAACTTTGCTCTGCGCTCGTAATTCGACGCCGGGACGTTGTTTGGCTTGCGAGGGAAATCGAATAGAAAACTGTTTGATTTGATTCCATGGAACCAACTTTGAGCTCAGACGATGTCCTGCAAAACACTTAAGCGCAGCCTGGTCGATTAATTTGTAAATGGGAAATGAAAAATTTGCGGACGGTGAGTGTCGAAATAGACAGCACTACTGATTTTTCGGAGAAACAACATGATCTTCACACTATGCCTCACACGTAATTGTCTGATCATCCACCGAACACAGATGTTCGAGCGATTCTCCATTTAATTCTGAGACATTTTTAGGACAACTTACGCTGCTTCAAGCTTATCTGCTATGCTTGTTAGCTTCCGACAAGCTTCCCAACTTTTTTCCTGATATGTAAACGTGTGTGATTTTGCAGAAGGCGTTTTCAGCCATGATGCATGCCATAACATAGAACTCGTAATCTGTCGTTTAATGCCGGGTCTTTTTGGCTTTGTGATGTTTTCATGCGGAACGGCTCCCGAGTAAAACTTGTAATCGAATTATTTAACGTGGGTAATCAATATTTTAAAAAAGTGGAAGTATATGAATGCAACGAACCGACGGTGAGAATGCTGATAAATGTGAAGTACATCGATTCCGTGTATGACCACTGTTCCTCGTTCTTGTGGATAATATAGGCTCCGAAAAGACCATAAAGAAAGACGAACATAAAGACGACAATCGGTGGAAATCGGACTAATCTTACGCGATCGAGAATTTCCTTCAAAGAAATCATGCATCAGATAGAAATGCATGATTAAGCACTTTTACTAATATACCTTAGCTAGACGTGGAAAACAAGTACTATATAAACTAGCAGGTGAAATAGTTGATTGAACAAATCGTATCGTTCCCTTCGCGATTGCCATGTGATTCCGCTACTTGATCACCAGTTGACATCATAAGATCGCCAATAAAAGGCGAGTAAGGAGAAAAATTTTGCGAACGATTTGCCATATTTTTTTGCCATTTTGAAAAATTTTGCCATAAATGTGAACGATCATAATTTCATGCTACTCTGCTCAACTAAAATTTCATGCTACTCTGCTCAACTAACTTGTCAAGCAATTTTCGGTTTCACCAAATCAGCTATTCTTTATGGAAGATCAAAATTTGCCTATCAATTTGCCCTTAAGTGATAAGAAAACCTCAACTGCCTAGAAACATGTGATTTTCTTGCATCCGCATTGTATGCCATATGTGTGTCAGTGTAGCTCATCTTACCCAACTGATCATGAAATAATGTTGGCATTGATGTTGCAACGTAAAAGGAATCGCACAATGTATCTACCGCAGTTAATGCTCGTTGAAACAAACCACTAGTATTACAGTTTGAACAGGTACTAACTGAACCATGCATTCAGCCCTAGGTTCATGTATGATAGCAGGAAAATGTGCATTTTGAGTCGGATTGATCTATCGCTCACAGTCAGCGTACATTTACAGGGTAGCGTTTCTTTTCACTACTTCTTTAGGGATCTGTCAATATGCCAGAACCTTAAAACCTTTGCTTAAGCTACGGAAACCAACATATGCAAAATTAGCTATCGGCTACTTTAAGAGTTTTTCGCGTGATTACCACCTATATGCCTTACCCGGAAGGCGATGTTTAATGAAACATATCGAATACTGCTGCCTTGAAAGGTTCACCTTTAAAACGTAAATTTGCTATTCGAAATGAATTATTGCGAGAGTTGGAGAAGCTTAGCCGACAACTTGAACAACCGCAACCTGTGTATTTTCCATGCAAAAAAAAAATTCAACCAACCTGCTCATCCTCACTTTCACCGAAGAGGCCTTTGCTCTCTTCGTCAATGCCCAGTCCCTGATTCTTCCTCTCCTTCCAGCGCATCCAAAGCTTCCATAACTCATAATGTATTCGGAACACCATCTCCGAAATGAATTTGGCGACATTTGCGACCGTAACGAGAGTCAACGGGATTCCTCAAATCGATTACGACAATGTCACAAGGATGTGTTGAAGATTTTTTAAAAAATTAATAACTTATACGCGACCAGCTTAAATGATTGCAGATGTAGTTGTTGACAATACTGTAAAATGGAATTGCCGCACACCTGGAACGAAAACATGTGACGCTGCGGGATGTGAGAGAGAAATTACTACTTCAGTCATGACTATGTGCTAACGGAAATGTGAAATAAGAGAAGCTTCCGCGAACAGTAAGCGTTCCCAAGTGAAATGTTTGGTTGAGCTGGAGTTCAAGCTTTGCCACAACGGCAGCTACTGACATCGGGGTTAAGGTTGAGACTTTGGGCAACACATGTGAACCTTCATTTCCTGCTCGATACTTGTGGATTTAGCTCTTTTTTCAACAGTTAATCAACCTGGCCGATCTAGTCCAGAAAACATCTTGCAGAGCTTGATTATGAAAACTGCAGCTGACCAAAAAACAGTAGGTTTCAAATTTTTTAAAAAAATGCAACATGCTTCTTTTTACCAATAAGACAGTAAACGACGCCGAAAAGACGTCCGTAGAAGGTGAATGGCGCCACATATCCATAACCGATTGAAGTAAGCATCGTGGCTGTGAAAAAGAACGAAGTGAGGAAATCCCAAGATGGCGCATCATTCTCATAGCCGTGCCGGAAAGTGCGATGTGCTGCGAACACTGTATCCACGTACTGCAAAAGCTCCAATGGCAATGCTATTACTTGGCGCTTTAATTAAAAAGCAGCATTTTTGCTTATTTGTGCCGACTAAAAGCAACAAAAAATGCTGTCGCTGAAATGAGCGCTGTGGTGATAGTAGTTATGAATAGCAGACTACTTCACATGAAGGACTTAAGATATTAAATGGGCTGCTTGATAGGGCGTATTCTTTTCATGAATGATTTCGTGATCATTTGCTGAAGTTGAGTCGTTCTTTCATGGACACTTCAGATTCGGAAGCGTCAAGAAGCACTCATTAACTGAAGGTTTATGTCGTGTAATTGTTTAAAGCATACTTTATATATGATAGCTGCTAGCCACTGGTGCACTTACGATTACAAAGAGGCGAGGGCTGCTGATTCGGATGGTCTTAAAGTGAAAAAGAAGTAGATTGGTGAAAAATATTTCGAGTTCACATAGCAAATACGAAAGCTTTCCATTACAGCTTAACTTTGCTTGTAGTTTACTTGCGTATGCGGCTATCTGGAAGTCCTAGGCGTCTCATTTCTAAGGACATAAAGTTCCTAAAAAGCAACATCAACCCACTTTCTGTGCACCACTGATCCGTTGGGTTTTGAAAGTCATCCATCATTTTATTTAGTAGCAAGAAACCTCATTGAACTGCTGCTTGCTTCTTTTGCGAACAATCTTCTTCAGCTCCTGCGGAGACAAATCCTGGTACTCGGGTAAATGAGCTAATTCCCAAAGCCGATCCAAATAGCGATCCGATGAACTCTCGATCTGGTTCAATCGTTCTGATTTGACACTCTGTAATCTTCTTTTTGCAGAATACTCCGTTAGGCAGAACCTCATGTGACATTCAAGTATGTTAAGCATTCCTGATTAGCCCCTCTGGATGCATTGACGGGAATAACGCATTTTTTCCGTTTATCAGTGGGCGATAGCCGGATTATTGAGAAGCATGCTTCAACAATATCAGTGATATCATGCGAGCTGCAAAGCTGTAAGAGTTCGAGTAAACTGGATAAGATAGAGCACACTAGCACGGCACTTCACAGCATGCTTCACGGTTCTTTTGAGTTTGTTACGCACATTGCCTCCGGTGCATAAGAAAGATTGTATGCAGCGGACTGGAATTGTCAACATTGAGCGAAGTTTCAACGGACTAAGCTACTTTTGAAGCTATCCGACTGGTGCAAGTAGAAATAGAAGTATTGATGTTTTGCAATGGGCCATATTGAAAACGAGATCGCAGAAGTTCAAAACGGCCGGAGAACGTATAAGTGTTCTTTTGACGAATTCTTTGCAATTGCCGTTCGCATCGAAAACGTTTAAAAAAAAAGATGCGCTACTGAAGGACATCATGCAAAAGGACACATAAGGAGGAACAAATGCCATTACGGGGCTCGAGTAATTTCGAGCAATTCTCGGACGCTCCAACAGAGAGCTTTTCGAGCATCTTCTGCATCAATCTCAGGGGCCCGGACAAAACTTCTTAAGACTGAATGACAACGAGCTTGGATACACACGCGTGAAGGTCGTAATTGAGCTGCTTGCTACATGTTGCTAGGCAGGGGAGCTCTCCGCATTGTAATCTTGAATGACATCCCTTTCCACCCTCTCCTTGCTCTAAATGGAATGTGGGAGAAGGGGAGGGGGGTAGAGGGTAGGTGCGGAATATCGCTCAAACCACTTTTAGACAGCTTAAGCGCAGACCAATATATCGTCTAAGTTGGGTCGAAAATTGTGACTCCATAAAGTTGATCCTAAAACAATGGCTCGCAAAAATTTCGAAAAAAGGAGGGAAGGGGAGGGGAGCGGGAAGAGAGGTAGGGAGAAGATGGAGCCCAAGAATTTTTGCAGTACTTGTGATACAAATGATATTTTTGCTAAGAAAATCTAGCGAGAAATACTACACAGATGAGTCAACATTTCATGTTTTCAACAACTGTTGATGCTTTCTGGAAGCAAATTTGTTTTTTTTTCTCGCTTGAATCAAGCGCTTGCATGACAGCCGTCAATGTTTCAACAACTGTTGATGCTTTCTGAAAGCAAATTTGTTTTTTTTTTCTCGCTTGAATCAAGCGCTTGCATGACAGCCGTCAATGTGCCATAAGCAAAAGTTGTTGATTCCTGTACAATGCTTCTAATATGCGTAAACGTATTACCGGTGAAACTATACATGTTGTTTCTCGGCGCAGACAGTTCTCTACTAATGAACCTTTCAGCTACGAACTCCTGACAGCGAAAAACAGTTAAAGCTTTTTTTCTTTAGCTCCGGTTTGTCCCGTGATATTCCAAAAGTTTTAGAAGTTTCGAAAGGCTGGAGAAACAACAAATAGGGTGCTAGCTCACGGTTAGTCGCATCCATGCGCATAGAATTATGGTGACAAGTCAGCAGATAGAACACGGCGTGCACAATTAAAAAATGATAATTAGTACGTCACACTTTGTTCGCCTATATATGTGTCAGTCAGTGCACCTGAGGTTAGAAGGGGAGGGGGGTAGAGGGTAGGTGCGGAATATCGCTCAAACCACTTTTAGACAGCTTAAGCGCAGACCAATATATCGTCTAAGTTGGGTCGAAAATTGTGACTCCATAAAGTTGATCCTAAAACAATGGCTCGCAAAAATTTCGAAAAAAGGAGGGAAGGGGAGGGGAGCGGGAAGAGAGGTAGGGAGAAGATGGAGCCCAAGAATTTTTGCAGTACTTGTGATACAAATGATATTTTTGCTAAGAAAATCTAGCGAGAAATACTACACAGATGAGTCAACATTTCATGGTTTCAACAACTGTTGATGCTTTCTGAAAGCAAATTTGTTTTTTTTTTCTCGCTTGAATCAAGCGCTTGCATGACAGCCGTCAATGTGCCATAAGCAAAAGTTGTTGATTCCTGTACAATGCTTCTAATATGCGTAAACGTATTACCGGTGAAACTATACATGTTGTTTCTCGGCGCAGACAGTTCTCTACTAATGAACCTTTCAGCTACGAACTCCTGACAGCGAAAAACAGTTAAAGCTTTTTTTCTTTAGCTCCGGTTTGTCCCGTGATATTCCAAAAGTTTTAGAAGTTTCGGAAGGCTGGAGAAATAGGGTGCTATTTCGGAACAAATAGGGTGCTAGCTCACGGTTAGTCGCATCCATGCGCATAGAATTATGGTGACAAGTCAGCAGATAGAACACGGCGTGCACAATTAAAAAATGATAATTAGTACGTCACACTTTGTTCGCCTATATATGTGTCAGTCAGTGCACATGAGGTTGAATTTAGAAGTAAAATAGATTTGCGAAGTGCCTTATGGAACGTAACGTATTCGTAAATGCAGGAGTGTTTTATACAAACAGAAAATTTCTTCATTTGTCTTAACCGCTTGTTTGCTAACAGCTTCATAAATGAGCGTTGAAAATTCTTTTCAAAACAACTTTATAAATAACTCTTGATAATCAACTGCTGTTGGAAAAATTTGACATCTTTTACGAGCTGAAAACTGACAATCGAAGAATGATTGCAGGATGGATTGAATCTTTCATCCGGTTTTGCTCATAGGTGATTCAAAGGCAGAATTCGACGACAGTAGAACACACGGGGGGGGGGCAGCCTGTCTATATACTCTTTACGTTTCTTAAAATCGGGATGCTAAAGCTTTTTTTATGCTAAAAGCAAACGAAATACAATTCGTCTATTCAATTGACGAGAACGATGATTTTAAAAATGATGAGTAAGTGAAGGTAAATTTTCAAAACTCTGGCATGATGCTAGAGGAATTAATTGGAAAAGTGCCTCGGTGAAATAGGGTTGCCTGAGGCGTTTAAAACGATTACTGGTACTGCCGTATTAAGCACACCAAATTGTTGATAGCTATCATATTGGTTGGTTAATAACTGTAACTATAATTAACTATAGTTATTATCTTGCGATAAACATAGCTATCATATTGGCTGGTCAGCGGACGAACATATTTGCAAATGGTAATCTTAAGCTTTGAAATAAAAATCGAATTGGATCCGATGAAATCGTTAAGCTAAGTCTACACAAGCAGTACAGAATTGCGATGACAATATGATAAGAATAACATTTCTAACAAATGCTTCACAATTCGTTTAGAACAAAAATAAAGCGAACCCTAAGATTGTGTCCCTCGAGAGCTTGAAATATGCATGCGCCGACAACCATGTATAAACCACAAGTCACAGTCAACATAGCATGCGGCGATAGGAGACGCTTCATAATAGCTTGAAGAGCAACTCTGCAATGCGCAGTCAAATTACAAATTAGTAGTTTCGGTGTGGTGGCATTCTTTTTATAGCTATTGACTTCAAATGTTCACTTTTTTTAAAACTGAATTTAAAAGCAATTGTATCATAGTCGTTTATTGAGTCGCCTCATTCGCTGAAGTTGTTTTGCTGAATAGGGCAACCTCACAAAACAATATGAAATTGTAGGCACATAAACGCAATTGTAACAACAGTCCCCCAAGTGTGACGTGAGTTCCGTTTAGGCATAAGCTGAACGTTGATCAGTTGTGCGTACTACTTACACTAGTTACCCATTTGTTCAAGTAGATTGCGAATGAATGAGTAAAGGTATACATCTAATCATGAAATGGTTCAGTTACTGATATCACTGAAGTTATTTGCTGCATCAAGTACAAATAGGATTGTGATAATTCATTACTACGCGTTTTGCAGACTCTATTAAGTGAAACGATTATTTACTCTTATCGTCCTTCAATTGCATCGTTTTTGAAGAAACCAAAACAAGTTTGCTTAAGAAAACGATCAGCTTGAAGGTCCGTTCTCTAGGTATAATAATTTCAGCTGGCGGAGCTGACGCACGCTCACTAAATGGTATCAGGAGCTAAAACCGTTTATTGACATTTGAACACTGATGCAACCAAACCATTAACCGTTTGCTTTCTTTCTCAACATTGCAGGAGTTGCATTAAGCTGACTTCCCCGTAAGAACTATTACGTAATCCGGAGAGGAATTAATTGCTCTGAAGCACGGACTTAAAATTGCTCACCAGAGAGTCGAAGTTTGTGCTCAATATTTCTTAAAGAAAAATCCATCTAAAGGTAGGATAAAGGGAGAAATTTGAGAAACGTTCTTCACTTATTGCCGTAGTGAGGTGAAATTTCATGTGAATTCCGCGCTCCAGGTTTTTATGATCGTATTTTACTTTGTGGAGTGATCAGTTGTTATTACCATACGCTTTGAATGAGTTGACGACGAAGCATTTTAAAAAATTGAAAACGATTGTTGTTTCAGCAAACCAGACCAAAGCGGCATATACTGATGAGAAAAAGTGAATAAGGGATCGTCGTGCAGTTGTGATTTTGTATACGGGGTCAGCGAATAGGGAAGGATTGCGTGAGGAGCGGGGTGTAAAGGGTTGGGGGGTGGGAGTTTACGGATGGGTGTGGGAGAGGGAACGGAAAGAAAGAGAACCGGCAAAGAAAAATTGGATTTGAAAAGTAAAGAAGATGTGAACGATGGAACGCTGAACAACCTACCTCATATCTCCTCGTCATGAGCAAAACAGCCGGACGTAAAAGCGATGCTTCCACAAGGTAAACAAAAGCTGGATCGATGCCATGCAACTTTTTCACATCAACAATGTGCAATCGCATGTCACATCACCAAAACTTTCGACTAATTTCGGCAACAATGACATCATGTTCCCTCTCATCTGCAACCTGTCTTACTTCTCCAGCGCACCTCCCCCCTTCCTCCTACCCCTTCCTATCTGCCCCGTCCACATTTCCCTCAACCACTTCCGCCCTTACATTGCCCCCATAGACGCACCACTCAGTCTCTTCACAATTCGACGAAAGCAAGGTGGAAAAAAAGCAAAACGAACTGAGAGATTTCTCGGAAGTCGCTTCACTTATTGCCGTAGTGAGGTGAAATTTCATGTGAATTCCGCGTTCAAGGTTTTTATGATCGTATTTTACTTTGTGGAGTGATCAGTTGTTATTACCATACGCTTTGAATGAGTTGACGACGAAGCATTTTAAAAAATTGAAAACGATTGTTGTTTCAGCAAACCAGCCGAAAGCGGCATATACTGATGAGAGAAAGTGAATAAGGGATCGTCGTCCAGTTGTGATTTTGTATACGGGATCAGCGAATAGGGAAGGATTGCGTGAGGAGCGGGGTGTAGAGGGTGGGGGGGGGTGGGAGTTTACGGATAGGTGTGGGAGAGGGAACGGAAAGAAAGAGAACCGGCAAAGAAAAATTGGATTTGAAAAGTAAAGAAGAGAAGAACGATGGAACACTGAACAACCTACCTCATATCTCCTCGTCATGAGCAAAACAGCCGGACGTAAAAGCGATGCTTCCACAAGGTAAACAAAAGCTGGATCGATGCCATGCAACTTTTTCACATCAACAATGTGCAATCGCATGTCACATCACCAAAACTTTCGACTAATTTCGGCAACAATGACATCATGTTCCCTCTCATCTGCAACCTGTCTTACTTCTCCAGCGCACCTCCCCCCTTCCTCCTACCCCTTCCTATCTGCCCCGTCCACATTTCCCTCAACCACTTCCGCCCTTACATTGCCCCCATAGACGCACCACTCAGTCTCTTCACAATTCGACGAAAGCAAGGTGGAAAAAAAGCAAAACGAACTGAGAGATTTCTCGGAAGTCGCTTTGAAGTTTAGAAATGTTCTTGGATGAAATAAAAACTTCGCAATTGCGATAAAAAACGCCAGAAAAGTAAACATTTGTTGCAGCCGTTACGATTAGCTCGAGATGGAAGAAAAAATATGGCCTTATTTTTACGGTTACTGTAGGCCACTAAGCCTTGCATATCTCGAACGGCGTACATCTGGCATGAACGCTTGTGCTTATGGAGATTAGTGATGCTCATGTTCTTCAAAATGTCAGTCACGTTGTCTCTCAAACAGTAAGAAAACTAAATATTGTAAAGATTGGGCATAGACCATTTATGCTGGTCTTCCGTTTCCTAAATGGTTGGTTTTCTGGAAAATTCAAAGACTGGCTCTCACTAAGATGAAGATGCTTAAACAGGAAGGTAAAATGATATGCAGAGTGACACCTGCAGCTGCTATATCCATGATTTTCGAACAAATTCCAAAAAGAAGCTGAGGAAGGGATGAGAAACGTTCATGCGAAGATTAAAGAGATTTCAAGTCAGATTCATATGAAGTTAAATGAATCCACTGCAATCATCGAATTCGGTAGCAGATTTCATCTTCTTAGTTGCCATGAAAAATTCGAAGTCCTAAGAAGGGTTGGCAGCGCGGACCAACATGCGATGAAAACATTTATTTGCGAATATTTCGCTGACATCTTAAGATGGTGCTGCTCCACATAGCTTTACGATCTGGGAATTGTGCTTACGAAAATTCGATCACAAGAGCTGTTTTCGTGTTTGTGTTTCACAGGGTGCAAATTATCATAGATGAATTATCATTATCAAAGAATGTAGATAATATAGACAAGGTAACTGCAAACACGGACATACTATCACGAAATAAAATGAACTGCTGAGAAAATGTGCGATCTGCAGAGGAAATCTGTGGCACAATATGCTCCACATTATCACATGAGCGTTTCACGAGCAAATACAGTATGCTGTGCAATTAACGCCACAGGGGTTATAATATTCAATTTGCCAGAGAGGAATGCTTAATTTGAGGACGACTGAATTCGGCCAACTTTTGTGGCTAAGTAATTAACACTTTTTTAAGAGAGTATTGAACATGAGGGAACCAATGCATCGTGGGAGGCGATCGTATGAATTCGAGAAGTCACGGTCATTTCAGAAGGACCTGCCTTTCCCGTTAGTACTTAAGTTGAGATTTTATCAAAGAATTAAATTTTTGGTTATGTTTGCGCTATCTCGTTGCAAGCTTTCGTCGTCGATTCATTTGGTATGGACAAGTCTAGAAACCATAATGCCAAGGCAGTTAGGCCATGCTAGAATGCTTTGAGCAGGAACTGCTATACGCGTATATACCCTTTTACTCCGATAGTCGCGTGCGCAAACAACGCGACTTCCGCGATTTACAACCATACATCATTTAAGACAGCAATCATTATGGTAACTTCATGAACTACAACCCGTATGTTGCGGTCGATTCTGATGCCTTTAAAGTCAGAGCGAGAAGGTACAATTTTGATCGACAAACCCTAAGGGGTAATTAGGCTGGCTAAATGCATTTTAAAAGCAATTATGCGTACATGCTTGGGGCACTATAAACAGACGCTCATTACTAATTGTAGCATCTTTCATGAAAGGGATTGTGGAAGATGGCCACAATTTTTGAAATAAGAAACTGAAATGCGAAAAATAAAGGCGGAAAGGTAAGTCGATTTATTTCTTAGGTTTTTGGTTGTTGGGATTAAAACGAACAAAGAAAAACTTAGTTATTGGCTTCATGACCATCCTTTAACGATACCTTTACACCGCCTCTTTTTGGCTTCTTTAATATTATAAATAAGAAAACGGATAGACCCCGGAATTTGTTATGACGTGGTTTAACGGAAATAAAATTAAAGTGCACATTAATGAATGATGAAAAGTAAATGAGCGTTAAAAAAGATAGATTAATTTCTAGCGAAGGAAAAGGACCTAGATAATAAAACTGCGAACGTAAACAAAATCACTAATATTTACATAGGCGTAAAGTAAACAGTAAAATATTAACAAATGCAAAATTCGATGAACATAATAGGAACTCATCTCAACCGTTTAGTATACTAAGTAAAGGCTTTATGATGAACATTGGATGGCATAGTGGTTCAACTAAACTTTATAAGAGATAAATCAAACCTTAGCGCCGGTCGAACTCTGGTGAACATTTTGTGGCGCTTCTACGTTTTACCTCACGGAATGTTGGTGTTGACCCAGATATTATGGATATAGGAGAGGCGTTTTTGGCTTTTCGAAGCGTTATCTCCTCTGGGAATCGCATACGCATATTCGAAATTTTTACAAGGAAAGTATTCGAAGAAACCTTATTAGTCCATTCGGTAAAAATTATAAGATACGAATAGACAGAATATTTTTGACCTTAAAACGCTTGAAAATCATAATCCTGAAGTTGGCCGTAAAGAATGTTTTAAAGCCCTCCTAGATCGCCTTTGACATTGCGATAATTCAATGCTCACTTACTACATCCGATAAGATTCATTATCGTCTCCTAGTCTCCAATAGTTTTTCCCAGCCTCCTCAACACTCAGTTCACTTCACAACTCTTATCGGTTTCGATTTCCATTCGAATACGGAATAAATTATCTCTTGGCGACATTTGATCGCATAGCATTTTTGTTCCAGCCTACGAAAATCTATCAGCCTATCTTTTTCAAGTTGCGGAAGTTTTCGTCTACTGCGATCTCATGTTTTATCCATTCTATTGCTCGTTTTTTTTTTTTCCAATAATTCCCTATTTTCAAGTGCAATATAGACACCTGAGAACAACAATAACGAAAATAATAGCAACAAGTGAACATCCACTTTCGAATACAGACTTTATATTTCTTTCTTATATTTCTTTTTTTTTCTAATTTTCATATTTCTTTTTTCAGTTTTATACTTCTTTTTCTGATCTTTTTCTAATTTTCTATATTCTCACTTTTATATTTCTTTCTCATAGTTCATACACTTGGATCATTTCACTATACTTGCTCAATTAATTACACTTGCAACTTTTACGCTTTCTTTCTTCCGATAAATTCTGCTGTGTTCAACGGAGGGTGTGGTTTGCCAGGTTGGGAGTTCCCCCCACCCCTTTTATTGTTTCCCCATTCTTCTCATAATGCGGTTAATGTAGGGTTTCCTTATCATATTCTTGGTCGAGGTATGTTGCGGGATTGATACGGTCGACTAGCAAAACATGCATATTTTGCATCAACAGCTCTACATTCTATTGACTAAAAGCGTTCTTATCATTTTCTTATTTTACACAACTCTTTTAACTAGTATTTGCGAAGAATGCAATAAGTCACATAAAACAGTAAAACTCAAATTAATGAGGGAATTTTTAACTCTATTTTTTAAATTTAATTTTATTCTGATGATTAAAAAAAATCATGCTTAGCGTAGCTCGTTGAAAACTATTTGCTTTGTCCTGCTTTGAAGGGTAATTAAAGGAAACTGAATCAACCAATTGAAAACACGATAGGATAGGGTTTAACAACTGTACACTCATGCGTTCTTGCTCCACAAATAACTTCTCCATACTATAAGATTACGGAACAAAAACAATCGTTCAATATAGGGGAATAAGCTTCAACCTACATTAGCTAGAGCTCAACATACATTGGCATGGAAAACACGAAACGTCCTACATGCTTGTTTTTCTCAATGATACGAACTTTTATTTTCCGTTCATGTTCCTTTAAAAAAACCACCACAAAGATGATACGATCTCATACATTAGATTGCTTTAAGAAAAAACCACCTGCTCTACCTTACAGGTCTCTAGCAGCACTACATCACACCCCCCCCCCCCCC
>JPKZ01000544.1:7040-27629 GCA_000803305.1 Toxocara canis
TCTCGTCGCCCTACCATCCTCCTCCCCTCCCCCGCTCCCCGAAAGCTTGAAACCGCAATCTTTTGTTGATGAGAATTCGGCATTTCTATTTATTGACAAGTTTGGTGGCTGGCCTGCATTAGTATGGGATTAAAGCGGTTCACCTGGGTGATAATGGTTGACTGAACGGTTAATGGTGAAGTATGTGTGACAATGCTTTTAAAGAAATGAACGAATCCTAGCATTAACTCGTCATATTCGTCTTAGTACTGCAATCCTTCCCCTCCTGATCCTTGCCCTTCCTTTAGCCGTTTCGTTCAAAACTACGATGAGTGGACCTCACAAGCTACATGGGGGTAGCCAGATGTTTTGGATTGTGATATATATTTGGATCAAGAGACATTGTCTGCTTTTATGTTGCATGGAAACGAGCATACGCCCGATGATGAGTCATATGTGTTGCGTGTTAAATGCTAGCTAGGCAAAGAGAAAATTCGATGCTTGCAATGATGTATGCGGCGCCCTGCAGCAATTTGCTACCGCATAGATCCCGAACGTCCATTTAGTTTGTCTGCTCCTACTTGTCCGTGCCAACCGTTTTCTGGATATATGAGTAATGACAGCGTCTCAGTTATTGTTGTAAAGCCATTAAAATTTCTCTATTCCTTCTCCCCTTTCTCCCACCCCCAACCCCTCGACTTTTTTAAAATATATCCTCTTGTTGATCGCTTACTTCAGATAGGCTGCTCGTGAATTGACTATTTTCAGTTTTTGCAAACTATCAACAAGTTGTTTCAAGCGCGTTAAAGGAGTATCATGAGAAGTAAAAGTATTTCGATTCAGCTGGACACATTAATTAACTTGTTCGAACTGGAATTCGCTTCTACGAAATTGTAATATCTGTTTATGTTCTAACACTAATTTTCCTTAATTTCTATTATGTGGTGTTAAATTAGTTCGAGCGACTAGTGCTTTCCAACTTAAATTTCGTATTGCCTAAGGCAATTGTAAAAGTAAGATGCGTTGCCGTATCGAGGGAAAACCGACAGTCGAAATGATCCGAGGTGATTAAGGCTAATTGAGCATTGAAAAGAGTGTGTAACTTAATCAAGTTATTTTTGAGTGCACTTCCTATGAATGTTTGAATACTCTTCGGAAACACTTCAATTTCATGAAATATATTTCAAAGTCCAAAATTATCTTTATTCAGGCATATACAATTTAATACTGAATCAGCTCTAGTCACCATTAATCACTTCAAACACAAAAATCCTTCTTCGCCCCCCTTCCGTCCCCTCTTCCCCATTTCCTTCCCCCGCCCACCGAAGCAGTGGTCTATTATAATAAGTTCAAAAAATCACCGAAATTTTTCGTGTTAGGCAAACTTGGTGTTTGATGTTTGTGAGCAAGGCGGGTCCATTGAGGAGGCGGAGCTGCAACTAATCCTTCTGGTCTACTTTGTGCTTTTGTCTACCATAGTATGTAGCTACTATCACAGAGTCCATGACAGAGTTCCTAGCATAAGGTGAAATACAATGATATCATTGTATTTCGCCTTAGGCTAGGAACTCTGTCATGGACTCTATGATGTCATGGAATTTTGTTGCTTAACCTATGAGAGGAATTCTCTCGACCAACAGTAATGTAGTCTTCACTTGAATAATATATAGGAACGATCTCTCCTACCATTTCAACTATCAGATTGTGATCTGGTCACATTGAAACTTGTTCTACACTTATTCCATAATATTAGTTTTATCTTGATATCATTTATGTCTTCAAATAGAAAAAGCAGTGATTATGAGAACATGAACCATTCTAGATGTTAACGATAGTGCGCTTGTTTGCTCGCATGATCTATCTATGGAATCGATCAGAGCGTATTAAGTAAGATGTTAATGTTTATCGTGTTGTAAAGGAAATTGCATAGAGCTTTCACTTTATAATTTTGAAACGATCTCCAGACTCGTCGGGACTTGTCGTAAAATTCATCTACAAGACTCAGCCGAAAGTGCTTAGGATTTTGAATTTCAGTGAGCAGGGGGGTGAGGGGGGAGGAAGGGGGGAGAAGGAGGTTGGAGGAGAAGGGACACGTGCAATCAAGAGAGGTTTGCAGAACTCGAACTTTTGCAAAAGCTGTAGGAGCTTGGAGCAACAAAAGGAGTTTAGGTATTTACACTGAGGAAAAATTTTATTCGAACTTTTGTGGTAGGAAAGCAAAAGTAGTGTACTGGCCCATATCCAAATGGAGCATGAATATTATGCAATCCCTGATTTGCATATTATGCAAATGATTTCTATCCGTATGACTATATAGTATATAGAGACTTGAGTCAATTATTAGCTACTATCTTGGTTAGCGCGTTATTGAGGACATTCTTTAATTCCTTATGCAGATCTGTATGTAAGTTATTGTCTAAGGCGTTATCGTCGTATATCATCGTTGACAATTTTTTTGAAATGAGCTTAATTATCTTCATTATGCAAAAGCTTAATTGATATTGCATTCTTAAAACAAATGGAAAAGTCAAATATAGACGATGATGCGTTTTCCTAATTCGTAATTCCTTTGCTAGAAAATATTCTAGTTTTATTAGTCACATTTTATGCGCTTTATGAAATTAACATTTGTAGAGCGCATTAAGGTGATATCATGCCTGTTCATATGTATGCGTGCATCTCTGCTTGCCCTGAGTTCTCCGTTTTGGAAATGCTGAAGAGAAGCTATACGGTGAATTTGTAGCCATGGAGTTTGATGGTCATAATATAAGCATTAAAATAAATCTCTTACATTCGATCAGTTCAGAGTATCCGTGGTGTCGAAAAACGATGGGTACAGTTGTGGTGCACTCGCACTCATTTTGCAGTTTCCATGCACTTTTGCACATCATACAATCCAGGCTCCATTTCCAACAAACAAACAGAGTTCATATTCATGTTGATGAAACGAGAGTTTCATGTGTTCAAAACGATGGTGGTGGCTGTATGATTCTCTGATCCTTCCACCCCCCCACCCCCCACCCCAGCTGTGCTTCTGAGATCACTTTCGTTCGCTGGTATCATTTTGAAAGTGGATTTATGTGTGCTTGCATAAGCAGGAAAGGAAGAGCGTTTATTGAATTGGTCAGTGGATTTTTGCGCAAAGAAGCTTGCAAAGACATCTATCTTGCCTCAACAACTAGCTGCTGGTTTCTTAATTTTCTTCTTCGTCCAACCCTCGCTTAAATATAATATTTATCATTTACTTTAGCAAAGAAAACCACATAACACTTGACTTTGATTTTCGGCCGCAAAAATGCCCACACTGAGTGATTCGAAAAAAGTTGAGTGGTGTGATTCGAATGCTTGAGTTAAGTGGGCCAAAAAGAGTGTCCTTGAGGTGTTGTGAGCTTTTCGCTTCCATATATTGGTTCGTTCTTTCCGGTGTCACCTCTTCGAACCATTCGAAGTAGAACTTTACCGCATTCTTTTTCGATTTTGGTAAAGTGCCATTTTGGTAAAGTAAACGTTTTAAAGCGTTCCTCTTGAATGGTACTTTACCAAAATCGAAAAAGAATGCGGTAAAGTTCTACTTCGAATGCTTTGGAGAGGTAACACTTTACTTTTGTCAGCATGCTGTTTGGATGCAGTTATATTTTTTAGAACTTTTTACTGCCTTGCCTCATTCCTGGCAACATTTCCAACATTCTGATGTTGTAAAGCTGTCATAAAATATTTATTAAACGATCGTTGAAACTTGAAATAGGTGTATTTTTACCTATCCCTACTCTCCCCTAGCCTCCCCTCTATTTTGGTCCGCCTTACTTCCTTCCACCCTCCCTCCCCCCCCACCCTTTCCAATTGTTATCGGAGAATAAGCAACGCCTTTTCATGTCAAACATGTGAGCACAAGAAAACTGCTCGTTCATGATCAAAATAAGTTCATCTTTTCCTTCTCCTTAATCATATGTTACCCCACGAAAAGCTTGGAGAAATTGATGCTTTGAAACCCTTTCTCAACATTAGCAGCACTTTATTTATCGTATTCTTGTTGCTATCTTTTGTCAATATCTAAATAGAAGTTTGAGTCGCTCCATAGCAAAATCAAATTTCCGTCGCTCTTTTTTTAAATGCGACAAGCGAAATTGAATCCTTTAATTAAAGGATATCAGCAGAAATGAAATGGGAGCTTTCGTTATGCTTTTTTTGAAATGGGAAAAAGTTGTTTCTATCGAAAAATCGATGGAAGCTAAGCTAATTTTTTAAAAAAAAAAAGTAAAATAGGAGAAATAACTGGACGATGTTTTAGAAAGTTATCTATCTATCTGTTCAGTAGTTAGCGTTGTCCGCAGGCGTACAGTCACAAGTGATGTTTACTATTTAAAGTTTCTCAACACTTTCGCTATAGCGTTTCGGATGCACCTCTGCGTTGCTGTTTGCACTCATTGTTTACTCTCAACTGTTTTGAAACACAAAATGTATGGATAGTAACATTAATGAGTTTGTTGTTACTTTTCTTACTTGTTACTTGAAAGGTAAGTTACTTTTCAAAAAAATGATTGATGACCGTTTAAAAGTGTTTGGAACGTTCTGTGATTATTACGAGTAATTGTACTATATTAAGTAGTCGTTTTGTTGTTGAGACGAAATCTTTTATTGTTGGCGCCGCTTAAAATTTCGAGAAAAACTGTGAATTTTTTCTTTTGGATTTTCTGTAGAAAATATATGCATAGCTGATTTTTTTGATTTTTTCGAAGTTTTTCGCGATGCTAAATTCCATCCTCCGAGGAAACCTCTTATAAGACATTTGATGAATAAATCCGGTTACCGTAGCTTGAACTGCAGAAATTGCAGTATTTAATGTTGTGTGAGAAACGAAAACCTGATTTGAGGGGGATGGAGAAGGAAGCGGGGAGAGGGTAGGGGAGGGAAGCGGAGGATATATGAGGTAACATAACATTATCAAATTTGGGAACTGGATTCAAGGGGGACCGATTTTAGTGAGATTCTGCATAGTTAACGTATCAAAAGGTGGGACTGGATTTGAGCGCAGGCGAGATTTAATTTCAGCGAAGGTGACATATGAATTGTAATTTTCACAGGGCAGGGGACTCAGTTTGACGAGGAGGTACCGTTGAAGGGTGTGAAGGGATGGGGAGATAGGTTAATGATGGCGAGATTCCCGGTAAAGCGGTCTTTAATGGACGAACGCATCGGCTATTTCCTGGATCTTTCGTTTTCTTTCTTTCTTGATTCCATTCGTTTGAACAGTTCATCTCATACATAAGCTATCATACTTTAGCTTCTTCCCGTTTTTTTCCTGTTTTCGTTTAGTTGAAAAGATTTTCCTTTCCCAGATATTAATTAATAGCTTAAACTAATCGAAATTGTTGATTTGGATGGGCACTTAAAAATTGGAAATCAGTATCGAGGACAGTCATTCTTGTGGAGTTTTACAAAATTGCGCTTTAGGAAAATTGAATATGAACATCATAAAAAACTCAAATTCCAATGAAAAAATTCGAAGTGTAATTGTTTCAGCGAGACTTTTTACAATAATTTTATTGTCGGGATTTAATTTGTATTGTCACTTTGCAGTTATCATCTTTCAAGACGTTCAAAAAAATCACATAAAATCTTATTGTTATTTGTGGCAAGAATTACGTGGATATCATAAAAAGTCGTATGTGAAAAAATTCAATCCCGCATCCTTGTCGCTTGCTGTCACGTAAAATCTTCCTTAAGTGTTTTTGACGGAATTTGGCCTCTCCGAGGTGGGAGGATGCGGAGAAGAAGGAGGGGGTGGGTGGTGCGAGGGCTGAAAAAATTCGAAGTGTAATTGTTTCAGCGAGACTTTTTACAATAATTTTATTGTCGCTTCAGAATGTATTGTCACTTTGCAGTTATCATCTTTCAAGACGTTCAAAAAAATCACATAAAATCTTATTGTTATTTGTGGCAAGAATTACGTGGATATCATAAAAAGTCGTATGAAAATTTCAACAATCCCGCATCCTTGTCGCTTGCTGTCACGTAAAATCTTCCTTAAGTGTTTTTGACGGAATTTGGCCTCTCCGAGGTGGGAGGATGCGGAGAAGAAGGAGGGGGTGGGTGGTGAGAGGGCTGGAGCGAAGTGAGGTAGGTACTTTCCGAAGTAGTAGCAAAAATGATTTTGTTTCATCCAAAATCCAGAAGATGCATCCAGAATATGGTAGAACAATCGAAATCGGTTCTAGCTGGGACAGGTTTTCGTCGAATGAGGTGCCGATCCTTTTTATGTGATTCTGCGCCAACCTATATTGTTGTTAGTGGCTTCAGAGTGCTTGTGCATCGTTGCGTCTGGCTGCTGCTGCTGCTGCTGCTGCTGCTGCTGCTGCTGCTGCTGTTGTGGTTGGCGTAAGTGCATACTTTTTCTAGTGAGCAGGCGTGCACTGTGCAACATTTTCAAATTTACGCCATCTCATCGAAACACTTTTCCAAGCTCTTTGCGATCCTTCTGCTTTTTGTAAGGGTGTATTAATAAAGTAGTTGGTTATTTTACGGATGTAAAGTAGTTTTTTATTTTACGGATGTGTTATATAGTAGTTCGTTATTATATGGATTTGTTATAAAGTAGTTTGTTATTTTACTGGTGTGTTATAAAGTAGTGCGTTATTTTACGGATATGTTATGAAGTAGTTCGTTATTTTACGGATGTGTTATAAAGTAGTTCGTTACTTTACGGATGTGTTATAAGGCAGTTCGTTATGCGATCTCCCGTTCCATCATATGCCACTTATATGAAATTTGATTATAAAACTAAGTAAAGATGAAGCGGGTTGAGATATTTTGGGTTCATGTGAAGTATTATAATTCTTATGAGTTTTTGGGCTAAAAATGTGCAAAAATCGAAGATGATCGTATAAGCTAGCATACAATTTTTAATGCGGCATATCGTTTATGCAGTCATAATTTCCTTATGCAATCGAACGTGGGCCTACAGCAGACGTCGAGAAATTTTAAGAAAGAAATCATAGTTTCTCCTGGTTAAGATTCAATATACCAAGGCTTTATTCACATCACGTTTGCGCAGTTCTCCGTAGCTCCCCCTCTCCCCTCTTCCCCCCTACTCCCCCAACTCCCGGCATTCCAGCATACAGAGGAAGGATTAACGCAAGAAAAGGTTCTATCAGTAATCAGATCCAATTTCGTTTTGCTTTCTGCTCGGCAACTCATGTTTTAGCTTCAGGCAGCGCTGTCAATTGTGGGCATTAAATGACGCATAAAAGAATATCATTTTAACGAAATGAATGTTTCTACTTCTGTTTTCGCATTTTCATTGAATTACCCATTCAGATATCTTCACCTATTTGCTTTTTACTTGCGTATTAGCACTTGTTAGTTATACCGTTCATCGTTGTCCAGTTTCGTTCTTGTCGACTCCGCTTTTCGCTCGTTTGAAATCATGCTTTTAATTGACCCGAATTTCTAAGCTTTGTCTATTAAGCTAAAATTTGACCTGCATAAATCGTGGCTAGTTGTTGATTATTTGGCGCATGAAGTGGTCTTGTTCATGTTAGGTGCCGACACATCTGAATAAAAGCATTAAAATTCTATTTTAAAGAGCGGCACTTCAGATCAATTTATTTTGCTCGTCGAATGCTCAAGTATTCTTTCCTTTTTTTCCTAGAAGGATATCTTAAAAACGTTTGGAGTAGTCTCATAAGACGGCAGCTTGCGCAATTTTAATTCTTTAAGAAATCGTGTTCAGGAATTTTAGAACAAATTGTTTAAGTGCTTTCACAGCTTTCTTCTCCATGCTTCCCCTCCCCCCACCCTTGTTTTGTCACCCTCTCCGCTCTTCGTTGCGCTTAGTGAGCTTGTTCGCCAATTGATCGTCAGGCTAATATGATTAGCGTACAATAGCTTAATCTACTAGCCTCCCTTCACATCCGTCATCGATTATTTGTGCTAGTTCATTGTAATTATACGTGCTATATGCTTTAGCTAGTGACCAGTGACCCGTACGAAGAGCGCACCCAAACGCTGAAACAAAGCGCAGTCAGTGTTCGTTCGTTCGAGGTGAGAGAGAGCAAGCACTCATCAACATAAGCATAAGTGTGGGCAGTTTGGTAGTGCCGCGGAGAAGCTCTAACCGCTATACAACTATACGACGAAGATCTTATTTTTGTTGATCGCAATTAGTCTTGCGGTCGGTGACCTTAGATGGCCTACGTTATTGTTTCTTTTCTCGTTCAGCTGTTGTGGATCGGGTACGATGAGTGAGGTGTAGCGCTTTCTTGCGTAGATGTCTCGAGAGCGAGAGAGAGTCATTTCACTTTCCGCTGTGCTAACGCTACTTTTTTTTTTCAATTTGGAATCCGGGATGAACTATAAATCGATTCTTGACAAGATGTTTTTCGATTGCCACAGTTTCGCGGATATAAATCCGAGGATTGATGGTGACTTTAAAATTTTTTACTTAAAATAATCAAACTTTACTCAAAATAAACTTTTTTTAACCTAAAGTAGTAAAATAATCGAATCACTAAATGGCAGCAATTATTGAATCGAACAGTTTGGACAGTAAATTTCAGATGCAATAAAACTTTGAAAAAAAAGGGGTTAAGGACCGAACATTCACAGTGTCTTCGGTGAGCATAAATAAATTAGAGCGATATATAAAAGAAAAAGAAAGCGCTTTGACACCTGTGTGTGAAAGCGCAAGCAGAGGAGATAAACTATTTCGCCAACGACGCGGTGGAATTCCGATAGAGAGGGGGTCGCAGGGGGATCTCCTGATTCGTAGTCAGTACCCACATGGGGATTGGCCCAGCCATCCAGGCGCTATATGTCTAAAGAACTGGCTAACTTTGAGGCTGAGACTGATTTCGAAGGGGTTAAGTAGGGGGGCTTGCATGAATTCCGATCCGCAAACAGAAGCAGAATTCGGAAGCGTGGAGCATTGCGTTGAGGGTAAAATTCTATGTTATCTCCGTTCTAAATTTTCAATTTTTGTCCAGTTTAATTTAATGCTCGTTGAATTGCGTCAAAATAATATTGTTTCTGTTGGAGCTGTTGCATAATTTTTCGGGATTTCTTATTTGCATAAGTTCGCCTACAACAAATAGCCTTAGGCAAAAGTACTGCATATAGCAGGATAGTTGAGGAGGTGAGCTATTATGCGCTAACTGATGTTATTTACCATTCATTTAATGGAAGGAGGGGGGGGAAGGGGGAGGAGGGGCGGTTTTCATGTCAAAAATAACGGCGTATCATATGACGACGAACCTCGCCGTTTGTGTCTTTCCTCTCAAGCACCGCAGTGCTCCATCCTTCGGCAGCGTCGCCCGGTTTTGAGTGGTTCTTGATTGTTCCGAATGAAAACTCTAAAATCAAATAGGTGCTTTTCAGTATGCGTGAAGCCACTACACCTCCATCCAACACCATCTCCTCTATAAACTTTCATGGCTTTCAGGCTCGATGATATTCGAAAGCCAGAATCCGCTGGAAAACTTTGTTTTGTCGAATCCGAATGCCATACGTTTCTACCATCAAAACATTCAATCATATAATCGTGCGTATCGACATTATAAGTGCAATATAGGATAGTGCAGACGTTAAGCTACCGTAGTGTGCATTATATAATACTCTTGCCAAGGATGCATTCATGCGGGCACCGAATTGTGTTGTGATCAGAAAGGCCTATGAAACTTAAACTTATTCACCAGCCTAATTTAATTCTCCAACCAAAAAAATTTTTAAATGATCGCTCGAAATATAATATTGCATGTTATATATTACTTGATCGATTTATCATACTCTCTTACTCGTAATACTATTTGCTAGCGAGTGCTGTAAAAGGAGTAGCAAAAAATGAAATGAAAAAGACTGATGGTTTTTGTTTTATGAAAATTGCTAATTGTTCATAAATCTGCTGGTCAAGCTTAAACGAAAGTTTTTGTTTATTTAGTGCGAAAGTTTTCTGTCTCAACCAACGATGATGATCTCCATTTTTCGCCGAACTTTTTTTTCTCTAAATTTTTATTTAGATTCTTCTAGAATGTATCGCTGCTTCTGAATATGTCTGAGCTTGAAATTGCTCAACGAGTCTTTTCGAAATTGGGAGTTGAAGCAATTAACATTCGATTAAGCAATCATTTACTAATTATTGCCTAGAGCAGCGTAAAATCCTGTCCGGTTCTCTGAAAAAAAAAAACGTGAAAAACGATGAAATCTGTAAATGGCATATCTAATATTTGCTTGGGAGGAACGAGATTTTTAAAATCAAGCATACCGCGTTTTGAACGGCAATTTTTGTGTTCACGTTTCTTTCGTCCAGTTGCCTTTGGTACTGCATCCCTAATGTCTTCTGGCGGATAAACAAATCAAAATTAGTTGCCACGATGATCTGGAAGAGCTTTTTCGAGGATTATAAACCGATCTTTTGGCTATTATAGAATGATGGCTTGAAGGTTCATGCATTATGTGTTCTCGGTTGTTGCAGTTTATCTGAGAACTGTTTTTAGGCATGTTATAGGATATTGTTATTTATATTTTAGGTAATTTCTCTGTGAACTTCCAGGCATATTTAAGAAGTAAGTAATGCGTCTTTTTTTTTAAAAAAAATCTCGTTTGTTTTGAAATGTCATTTCTTGTTACTGAATAGCTTTTATACAGTTTTAGATTAGCTTCGTTATCAGATTTTTCTTATACGATAGACCACATTGTTTACGTGATCTTTGGCCCTTCTCTATTTCATCAGCTTCGACCTACTTACTTCCATAAGAAACGTTCATCCATCAATTGCCTAAGCGTTTTTTGGAGCCTTGCTTATCTTGGTGTTGTTGAAATGCGCTAAACGTTTTAAAAATTTGTACAACTTTATAGAATTTGTCGATCATTGCGTTGATTTTTTGAATTGAAATAGTTTTTTTTGCCAGTGTAGGTACAAACCAGTCTAGTTCTTCTCGCTAATGTAGGTATAAACCAGTGTAGCTTTTTGCCAGTGTAGGTATAAACCAGTTTTTTATTCGTAAGACTCGTAACCAGTATGATTTTTAAGTCGATCACACCAGACACCTCTGTGTTACATTTATACGGTATAATTCTGAGTGTTTTGCAGTTATTATACGTTTATCGTTTAAAATAAAAATGGCCATGTTTTTTCTTTACGTTCGTAAAATGTTTGCGATTCATTTCTTATTCATATATAATACTACGGAATTTTTAATGATCTATTGTGTTATGTATTCGTATACGGTTTGTGCAAAACAATTCAATTGCGTGATATGCAACATTTTTATGCATTGAAAAAATTCACCAACATCTTTTTTTGAAATTTTCACGCGCTGGAAAACTCGATTTTCTTTTTCAAAACCAAAAAAAAACGGAACAATGAACTTTTGCAAAATAACTAATGTAACGTTTTGAGTCCTCATCTGTTACAAGTCGTGGGAAATTGTTAGTGTATCAGCTTCAGGTAACTCTTTTTAAAATGTTTTTTTCCCTACATTTCTGAACAAGGAAAAGGAGATACGATCGTTTGCTATGGGCTTATATTTTCTTTGGTATATTGTGTTTTAGAGCTATCCAAATGACATGCCAGTCGAGTGACATATCTGATTCACAATCAACCATATGTAACTCGTCTAGCACATTTTAAGCGAGTTGCGTTTGGAATAGATGAAATAATCGTTTCAAAGAGCTATCGGATTAGTAACGAATATTTAGCACATAAAATAAATTTAAAATTGTTTTGTTGTATATAAATCTTAACCAGAATAGAATAGCCGTCTGTAAATTGTATGCAAAAACCTAAATGAGCATCTCTCTCTCTTCGCCTTGTGATATATTATCATCACTGTCGTTATTATTATTATTATTATTATTACCATTATTATTGTTATTATTATTATTAATATTCTATATCGACCGAGCATTGGTTCTTCCGTTTTCTAATGCTGGTTTTATGTATTTCTTATTTATGCGCTTTACTGATTTTACTGCATCCAATGTCATTGCCTTAAACTGTAAACTATTACCGATATTGGTATTGTAGTTAACTCAAAAACTCATGAAGAATTCAAAATTCTGTGATATGTTTGAGCCAATGAAAGTGTATTTTCTCTTGGTTTTATCACTTAACGAATTGAATTGATTGGCTAAAAAAATTCTAGTCGTTAGATTGTTCATTCCAAAGAACTTAATCATACTGAAAATCCTCTAGGCGCGATTGCATAATCGATTTCAATTTTTTGAGTCCCAATATCGCCGCTACTTATAAAAAAAGTTATTTTTAGAGGAATTCGTTAAACGTTGAATACAAACTCGAATGCAAAAACTGCTGAACTCTTAAGTGCTCTACGATCTCTATGAGTCACTCACTATAAGTTATACCGTATATATTCTATGACATATTGTTTACTTTGTAAATGTTGAGAGTACATCAACATTGATACTCAATGGAAAGATGTTAACGATAAGGTATAGAGGTATGGGAACATGCATGAAACGTAAATAGATATTTTCTTATCTGGGAATTGATGCCGCCATTAGTTGTGAGCGGAGAATTTTGTTCTGGCACCAGCCGGTTGGTATGGTGCTGTTTTCTAGTGCCGTAATAGTAATAATATATGTAAGTGCAGCTGCCTTTCTAGTGCTCTTCTGACTACTCTCGAGGATTTGTCATGTAGTTCTCACAACTACTACATTCTTTAACTAGTACACTGATCTTAATTGTAAGGCATTTTCGAATATGATGAAAAAATGAGAGCGAATCGTCGAATGAAGGCTAAGAAAAAGGGTAGTAAATTCATGTGTGAAATACTCTAAAAACATAGATGATTTTTCCAGAACACGGAAATTCTGGAAAATCGGAAAAATTCGGAAAAAATGTCAAAAGAATCCGGAAGAATGGGTTGTTTACTGTGCCATCATTTTGAAATTTTAAATTTCTTTAAAACTCATTGATGATTTGCACTTTGATTTTGTCTAGATGTTGAAGAGCTTTGAAGAAAAAAGACCTCTTAAAACAATGTTCATCCAAAAGAAATAAACATTCAAAGGGATGCAGCTAACCACTTGTAGCCCGCCCTGGAACGCATTGTTATTTTTTGACTCAACATTCATATAAGAGTAGCACATACGAGCAACAAAACTCCTCTTTAACTCCACAAGCACGTACATCTTATAGAGCTTTCTTTTGAGATGTTATAAGTGCTGTGCTCAATAGCTCATGTTTACCACCCTACTTCATGCTTCTTTGTTAGCATTCCACGACTGTAGTATTGCCAGTGATAAAGGTCGTTCTCGACTATGCGTTTGTTGCCGTAGTAGTCTAAGACTGTGACAGCTGTTCCTAAAGGAGTCCAAATGAGTGTGCAGTACGTTGCGGAAATGCTGTTCCCCGTTTTTGCTGCCTAACTTTCCCCCTGATATTCTACACTTCCCCATCCTCCCAATCCCCCACTCCCTCACCTCTCCTTCTCACTTCCTTCTCTCACCAACTCCAACTCCCTCACCTCTCCTTCCCTTCTCCAGCTCGATCACTTCCCGAAGAAGCCTTCATACCAAAGAATTGCTCCCTCCGAATCACCAGTCAATTAGAAAGGAAAGGGGAAGGAATCGAGGTTGCAAGATTTATCCCGGTGTCCTCAAGGATCATTGAATACTGTGGCTAAAAAGTTCAGTTACTCAGCTTTCCTTTCTGCATCCCCTTCGTTCCGCTTCCCACCCTCTTTTCCTGGGCATCATTCACGATCTTTCCTGCAACTACTCATTGGCTATACTTGCTCACAACGCTTTGCGAGACCATCTCCACACAAACAGTCGGCCTTCTTTTTCTCATAAAATCATCTTCTGATAGCTTTACCTTGAGATGCTTTTAAGCTCACTCCACCTATGTTTACCGTCCTACTTCATGCTTATTTGATACAGGTTCTTTTGTGTAAGAACAAACATAGTGAACTTATTTAGTTTAAGAAAGAAAAAGTTACTCACCGCACCACAAGTTTCCGTTTTCGCAGGAATCAATTATGTAAGGGAACAAACAAAACTTTCTCAGCTGGAATTTACGTTTTTTACGACGATAATTTGAAGAAATCCTGTCATATTGCACATGATTTCGGTGAAAATAAGGAAGTCATTCAAAGCAATTTCGCTTGTTTTTGCTTCGTCTTCCATTCTTATTGACCAGTCGGGAAGAATATATCGAGTGGATCTGCAAAGAAACTACCTTTTAATCCCACTTGACGTTATGACGCCTTCAGTGCTGTCACCATTAACAATAAATAGGCAGTATGAACTTGTATCGCGTGTAGTGATAAATTAGTCATACAATCATGTATGACTCCTGTAGCCCGAGCAACGACGTATGACTCCGGTAGCTCGAACAACCATATGTGACTCCGGTAGCTCGAACAACTATATATGACTCCGGTAGCTCGAACAACCATATATGACTCCGTAACTTGATCAACTATATATGACTCCGGCAGCTGGCACAGCCATGTAAAACTCCGGTAGGTCGAACAACCATGTATGACTCCGGTGTCTCGAATAACCATACGTCATTCCTGTAGCTCGAACGACTATGTATGATGACTCCTGTAGCTCTAACAGTTATATACTTCCAGATCGTGTTCAAATTAGGCCGCGTTTAGTTAAAAGATAAAAAGAAGTTGCTTCAAGCTGAAGTCATCGTTTTAGCTGTGCTTCATAGTGACGTCATGACATGACTGGAACGGAAGAATGTGAGCGAGCGGAAGCTATTCGCCTCGTTCCTTTGTGTTCGCTTTTCTCGGTTTTCCTTCTAATGATAGGAAGAAGTTGGTAAAAACATTTACCGTGCCAATCCGTCAGTCAGCTGTCATGCTTATTCGGCTATTCTCTTCCCTCTTCCAGTCGACCTTGCACCGGGCACAGCCATGTAAAACTCCGGTAGGTCGAACAACCATGTATGACTCCGGTGTCTCGAATAACCATACGTCATTCCTGTAGCTCGAACGACTATGTATGATGACTCCTGTAGCTCTAACAGTTATATACTTCCAGATCGTGTTCAAATTAGGCCGCGTTTAGTTAAAAGATAAAAAGAAGTTGCTTCAAGCTGAAGTCATCGTTTTAGCTGTGCTTCATAGTGACGTCATGACATGACTGGAACGGAAGAATGTGAGCGAGCGGAAGCTATTCGCCTCGTTCCTTTGTGTTCGCTTTTCTCGGTTTTCCTTCTAATGATAGGAAGAAGTTGGTAAAAACATTTACCGTGCCAATCCGTCAGTCAGCTGTCATGCTTATTCGGCTATTCTCTTCCCTCTTCCAGTCGACCTTGCACCGATTTAGAGCTGATAAATTTGGAATTTTGCACTTCCTTTCTAAATTTGATGGAAAATTTGTAAATTATAATTGAGGCTCAGACAGACACTCTACTAGAATCGTGTCATCAGTTGATTGAATTGCGCTCCAACAAAAAAAAACCACCCAAAAAGAGTGCGACTGATTGAGCGAATCTGTTTGAGGGGAAATTATCGTTGAAAAATCATTTTCAAATTTTTAACCTTAGTTAAGGGTTTGTTGGCGAACGCCGTTATTCTTTACTGCTCTTAAAATGTTTATGGCCATTTTTTTCTCTCGTTTTTTTTCCAAACTTACCATTTCAGTTTTGAGTTCCCCAACAAATAGCACTATAACTGGTTGCATTGCCACAATCCAATTAGTGAAAACAGAAACGAAATTTTCGTATGGTTCTGCGGAAAAGTTTTTGCCAAATTTTTGATTGTTGTATGGCTGACTTTTTATTTAGTTCACTTTAAAGAATGCACCAACATCTATTGTCATTTTTGTCTTTTCTTTTTTTAACTATTATCATATTTCGTTTTGTGCATTTTAAACAAATTAAGGCAAAATAGTGATCCTTTCGAGAGTTAATATGCTTTTATAAAATATGTATAGTCCAATACCATGTGATATATATATATATATATACGTATATATATATACACTTGGTGCCGTTGCTTATTCTTGTTGATGCGCTCATTAGGCCTCGCCATTACCGTCTTATGGCGTTACTGCATCCCTGTATGCAAAACTTAGTCGCCTGCAACGTTATTGTAGTTAACTGTGATTGAACTAAATTTTCCACTTTTCTGGAGGTTATTTGAAATTGTTTTTACATTTCGGAGTTTTTTAATTGATTTGCAGTTAGCTCCATTTACCTAATGTTACCGAAGCCTTAAAGCATACGAGAAAGCGAACGATAGAGAGAGAGGAAGGGGAAGGTAGAGAGGGCGAGAGAGAAAGTGCGAGAGGAAACAAATACACACAAAAACATAGGGTGAATCTTACTGATGCCACGAAAGCACAACTCATTAGATGTGGTATTCGAAAATTACTGCACGATTTGTTCTTGAGACTTCATTTAGAAATTTCTTCTTCCATTTGCATAATTTTTTTTTTTGCGCATGTAATTATTTCAAAAAAACCTTTCTGGAATTTTTTTTCAAGAGGTATTTTTTCAGGAACAATTTCCAAAATGTACCAGCGATGTCAATTCTGTCCTAAGAGCATTTGAAACGGTCACTTATTGACAGAAGCCAGACAACTGCAACGAAAATTCAAAAGAAAAATGGTTGTACCGACGAATGCATGCCGTCGTTTCGAAGCGAACATTTTCAGTAAAGTAAGATGCCAGAATTGCTTCAAACCGAAAGATGGCCATTCGGAGCAAGCACTCGAACTTGCTAAGGTTAGTTGTTGTTGCGATGTTATTCAATTTTACATAATGAAATGCAATTAACTTTAATGAATCGCTGATCTTGATCGATCAAGACTTCAATGAATCTCTGATCTTGATCGATCAAGACTTTAATGAATCTTTTTTTACTCGTTGTCATTAAGAAATAAGATAGTGCTTGTGACCGATTTTTTTTTGCCGATTGGTTCAAAATATGCTATTTATTGCGTCCCTTACCACAGAGTTGGTCAAACAAGAGAGTCCGGAGAAAAAAACAGTTCTCAGTATCGGCGCAAAACTCTACCAACTTATGCGCAATAAGCGTATAAATGTTAAGTTGAAAATTTATGTGTTTTAGTTCTTTAGCGGCGAAGCGTAATTTTTATCTTGGGCCTTAAAACAGGTTGAGCATTCTGAGCTGCGCGCTATCATATCAGTTATTTGTGGTGGTTGTTGTCTTATACCATATCTACTTCTGGTGCTTATCATCAAATGCCTATCCAATAATTCCCACTTCATGAACTTTTGCCGTTCTGTATATTCCGAAGCTTACGCACAGTAGTTTGAATTTTTAAGAGTGGGACGTATGGTAGAGATGAAGCGGTAGACGTTATCGCAGAAATGCTGGAAGACGTTGCTATAATGAAAAGTAGATGGAGAATTGCAATGAGTTGCAGCTTTATTTTTCCGCTAGCAGCTGAGTATTGCGAAAATTACTGAATTACTAGAGTGAATTCACCTGATAAAACTTCTGCACTTTTTTCTCACTTAGTATATCAATTTACCGTTTGGGAAATGTTTTGGAATTTAGAAATTTAAAAAAAAACCTTTTTCGGACTTAAGAGGATTCTTGATAGGACGATGGTCTTTTCGTTGACCGGAAACCTTGAAAGATTCGCTTTGTTTTGGTCTCATATTTTGTTGCATTATTTTGCAAAATTTTAATTTATTACTCGCAATCGTCCAAGTAGAAAAGCTTTGCTAAAACATCATTTAAGCTCATTAATGAGAGAACTAATTGGAAAATGGAGATGCTGGGAGTGTTTTGTAAAGTTGGCTTACTCGTGAGCCTGAATCCACGCATGTTTGATAGCCTAACCACTCCTATTAGTGTCGAAAAAAGGTGAGATTTTTGTTTCCTCGAATATTTTTAAAAAAAAAAAATTTAGCAGTTACTTTTTACTTCCAGGGGGAAACGACGTCATATATGAAATTTATGAAGAAAACTACGTATTAGTGTCGAAAAAAGGTAGGATTTTTGTTTCCTCGAATATTTTAAATAAAAGATTCAGCAGTTACTTTTTTCTTCCAGAGGGAAACGACGTCGTATATGAAATTCATGAAGAAAACTTCCTGAGAACTCAGCGAGATTCCGTTCAAGATTTTTGATCTCTGCATCAAGTAAAAAAACAGCTCTTCAACTTTCGCTACGAAAGTCATTTTTTTAAAAACTTACTACTTTAAAATTCAGGATTGATCTAAATTTAATGTGAATAAAAAAGGAGCATTGAGCTAACAGAACGTAAGAAAGCTGTGTGTACTTTGTGCGGTATGCTTAATGCTTACAGTGATCTTAGTCTTTTATTTACTTCACCAACAAAAAGTACGTATAAGTCAATACTGAAATGAAAAAAATATATATATGCGCTTTAACTTAACGCGACTTAAGTTAACAGATGAACGCTGCGTATGATTTTCGTTTGTTTCAAACGACGTCTTCTTTTTCTTTTTCGTTTCAAAAAAATTTCCAAACAGAATATTCCTGGAAACGATTTGATACTGTAACCATACGTTTTTGGAATAAACTGCTTCGTGCTATAGTGGCGCGCTTTACAGAATTATTTGCCATTGCAATGGCACAATTTTGGAAAGTCTGTTTTTCGTTGAAATGAACAAATTTTTCGATGGCAAATGAAAATTCTCGTCCGAAAATTCTCCGTAGAATTCCAATTTCCCAATCGGATCATATCATAGTCGTTATTTATTTTACGTTTAACTTCACTTATCTCCTGCCTTTTCGCAAATGCTCATAATTTTGATTTTTTTTCCAGAGTTATGAATCGATCGCTTCTTAGTAGGTGATCCGGAAATTCGATTATTGATTGTATTCCACCATTCGGCGTATGGTGTTGATAGGTGGTAAGTAGTGTATAGCTGAGTCAGTTCTCTCTAAACAATTATTTGCCGGACAGTAGACCATAAACATTAATTTTGGTGAATTAATTAGCTCTTATGTTAATTAATTTAAAGATTAATTAATTTATAATTAATTAATTCATAAATTAATTAATTAATTTATAAACCATAGAATAACTAGTTTTTATGTCAGTGCCTCAAAATATCCAGCTTTCCACTGTATTTTTTTTCTCGTTGCTTTATGGTATTACTGATTTGAACTTTGTATTTGTAACGGCTCTTTGGAAAGGTACAGCGAAACCGAACGCGAAATTTGAGTTTTTGCGCAATGCGATTAAATTTTATTTTACTTTTATAGAGCGAGAGAGAGCAGCTCACCACCAACCGGTTTAGTAGTTTTTTTTTGGGAGGGGGTAGCAAATGAAAAACAAAGGACCCGTGCTTTATGCAAATGCATGAGGTATATGTCCCAAGCGTAACAATGCATGCGCTACTAGGCGGTGATATAAGACACGCGATCTATGCGTAAACGTTAGCGCACCTCTTATTTGCTGATTTTCTACACGAGTTTTTGATACGTATGTTGTTTCTGAATAATGGGCAGCAAGGGGGGGGGGGAGGAGGGGGCGCTATTTTATAACTTTTCTAGTTGAAATCGCCTAAATTGTCGTTGTCTTTTTAAGCAGATTGCACTTGTCCGGTCTCTGTCATTTCTCATCCGTAAATTTTCCCATTTTATGCATATCGCGGGAATTTTGTGCTTATTGTTCATATCTTGTTACCTGAAATAAAGCACCATCGTCTCCCAGTTTCGTCTCCATTCTACGATACAATTCCCGCCTTCGATTAAGCCTATTATTGGAAGCTGCGGATTTTTCAACTCCGAAGCCATAAAGTTCACAGCTTTATTCAGGATAATATGGTGTATGTAGAAATATAACATATGTGATCGTCGAAGGTTTCCCGAAGTGAATCATTTTTTGGCGTGCTGCCCCTCCTCGGGAGAAAATTGAATTCCATATGTGTTGTATCACTGCTCAGGTATTTTTAGGAATCATGCCTCACGCATCTTACTTTTTTTTGCGAGGTCTCAACTTAATGTAAACATTTCCAAAGATCGTCGAAAACTTTTCAAAAGCTTAAAAGAAAATTCCTCTGCATATCTTCTCTTTGATATGATACGAAAGAATTTTTAAGTAAACAAAGGGGAACAAATGCGATCGATTTAAGCATTTTATTTTCTGACTAAGGTATGATTGTTCGTTGAAAAAACTCAACTACATTAGGGAACAGATTCTTATTAAGTGATTTTATTAGGGGATTTCTTTGTTCTTTATCCTTTCCGCTCGGGATTTCAGTGCGATGCCTCGATGTTACTGAGTGAATCGCACGTCGAGCACAGGCATCCCTTTGACTATTTTAGCTTGTTGTGAAGTACCATCTGGTAGCTGGGCTGTCAATGGTATGGTGGGATGCAGCCGGGAATCGAACCCAGCTTTTCCCGCATTCGAAGCGGGGGCTGTATAATTGAGCTACTGCCGATTAGGCGATTTATTAAGAGAAATAACAAGAGATTTATTTGAAATGTCGCGCGTTATTCGACGAAATTTGATTGGGCCGTTAGATCCGATCTTCACTTTCACAAACCTATCTGAGGTGAGTTTCCATTAAAATTCAGAAGCGTTAAGTTAGATTCGGAGTAGAACTGATTCATAAATCGAGTATAACCGTAAGGTTTACAGGCCCTAAAATATTTGTGTTTTCCGAATGGTGGAGAGCGTAGA
>JPKZ01000574.1:0-30692 GCA_000803305.1 Toxocara canis
GGCGACTTCGCCCCTATTCACGGTCGATCGGGAGTGGCCAGTGACGACGCGTTCTACTCATTCACAGTCGATTCTAGACCGTTATGGCTGATTGTACATTGCCTCGCTTTTAACTATCTTTGTGACCCGAGTAACAGATATGCTATTTTTTTGTCGCTTCAGGTTGCCTATGCACTCGTTCGCGAAACAGAGCGTTCCTGCTTATTTGAGAAAAGGAAAATGTAGAATGTTTGGGCGAAGCAATGGCTGGCACAACTCAACAACGCGGGCGCTTAACATTTTTAAATTATGATTTCTCGTAGAAAGCTATAACATCTCCGAAATTTCAGCGCCCGAAACCCCGTTCACAAATAACGGTGGATCATCGGCATGTTGCAGCGTAGCTTTCAAGTCTTCTCCTCTTTTCTTGCTTGAGCAAATATCTTGGCCCAGTTCATGACTCCTCTCACTTCACACCTTCCGGACAAATGGCTCTGAAGTGCGCTTCTTCCACTGAAGCTCTGCCGGGACACAGTTTTTTCGTTTCGAACCGTTTCCTGACAGTGGTCTCTCGAGCGAAGAACTACCTTTTCCAGGCCCTAACAGTGCTGTGGGAGTTGGTTTTCCGGATTGGCCCACCTTCTCTGCAACAGTCAAACCGTGTAGTTTAGAAACCCTCACATCTGCGAATAAGAACTCTGAGAGGTGCCGTTTAAGGTTCGGTTTCCATAGGCTCAGCCTATTCTTGAACCATCTGCTCGTGTGGGTCCCTGGCGGTGCAAAGAAGCTGAGCGCTGTATATGAGGGTGCCACCGGCACTTCTGCTGTGGTTTACCTCAGGTGATGAAAGGAGTAATCGCTGCGAGCACTGGATAAGAACATCTTAGAAAATGCACCGGTGCCGTTCATTTACGCAGATTCGATCACGCGAATATAATTGCGTCACGATAGTCGATGCCGCTCTGTTTTTCAAATCGCAAGGTGCGAAAGGCCCACTACGAAATTACAGAACGCCCAAGGTAGTGCAGAATTCACGGCGCTTTTTTCTGCGTGGAGAACATAAAGAGCCTTTAGGCACGTTTAATTTGGACCCTCTTGCTCGCCTCAAAACGTCTAAGGAGATATTTTGAAGAAGATCGAACTGGAGTTCTTTCTGACCCCTTACATAATGCCCACCCAAATCATTCTTGATGAATAAACACGTTCGACCTCTCCTCAATATGACGATACGGCATGATACGGTCGGACGTGAGAAGAGGACACTTTTTGATAAAAGAGTCAGTGGGCCATAGATTCCTTCTAGTTCTAGTAAAACGTGCTGTTGTGTGCAGGAAATTCTTCACACCGAGCCCAATCCTCCCCGATCCCTACCTCTTCTCCTCCCAACCCCTCCTACCCTTCAGTTCGTTGTGCGAAGTTGCAAAAAAAACACTTCGCTGACTCCTCTCACTTCACACCTTCCGGACAAATGGCTCTGAAGTGCGCTTCTTCCACTGAAGCTCTGCCGGGACACAGTTTTTTCGTTTCGAACCGTTTCTTGACAGTGGTCTCTCGAGCGAAGAACTACCTTTTCCAGGCCCTAACAGTGCTGTGGGAGTTGGTTTTCCGGATTGGCCCACCTTCTCTGCAACAGTCAAACCGTGTAGTTTAGAAACCCTCACATCTGCGAATAAGAACTCTGAGAGGTGCCGTTTAAGGTTCGGTTTCCATAGGCTCAGCCTATTCTTGAACCATCTGCTCGTGTGGGTCCCTGGCGGTGCAAAGAAGCTGAGCGCTGTATATGAGGGTGCCACCGGCACTTCTGCTGTGGTTTACCTCAGGTGATGAAAGGAGTAATCGCTGCGAGCACTGGATAAGAACATCTTAGAAAATGCACCGGTGCCGTTCATTTACGCAGATTCGATCACGCGAATATAATTGCGTCACGATAGTCGATGCCGCTCTGTTTTTCAAATCGCAAGGTGCGAAAGGCCCACTACGAAATTACAGAACGCCCAAGGTAGTGCAGAATTCACGGCGCTTTTTTCTGCGTGGAGAACATAAAGAGCCTTTAGGCACGTTTAATTTGGACCCTCTTGCTCGCCTCAAAACGTCTAAGGAGATATTTTGAAGAAGATCGAACTGGAGTTCTTTCTGACCCCTTACATAATGCCCACCCAAATCATTCTTGATGAATAAACACGTTCGACCTCTCCTCAATATGACGATACGGCATGATACGGTCGGACGTGAGAAGAGGACACTTTTTGATAAAAGAGTCAGTGGGCCATAGATTCCTTCTAGTTCTAGTAAAACGTGCTGTTGTGTGCAGGAAATTCTTCACACCGAGCCCAATCCTCCCCGATCCCTACCTCTTCTCCTCCCAACCCCTCCTACCCTTCAGTTCGTTGTGCGAAGTTGCAAAAAAAACACTTCGCTCCTCCACAATGAGCATGTGGAAGCCATGCGGACCATTGCCTATAGCTGCGTAACTGCTGATGAACAAATGGCCGAATGTGTAGGAACTTACACGACAAGAGCGAGGGTGGGGAATTTTCATAGTCCACATTGGTTGCACAACAAGGTGAGTGTAAGCACAACTAAGTATATCACTAGGCTTATTCTGTTTGTCCATCACTCGAGCCGAACGCGAAAATGTGCTCGGCCACAACATCAACTCGTCAAAATTCTATTCTGTTCAGGTCAACTCCGAAACGAGCAGAGCGCATAACGACCTCTGTTTTCTCAATTTTTTCGCGACCATTCAAATGGCCTCACGGTCTAACCTTTTAATATAGCCGCATGATATTTTAAGTTAAACGTGATGACCAAATAATCACATGGACCACTTTAGCTCTGCACGCGCTGGACACATCAAGAGAATCCGAATTAGGGAATACAGAAAATACGTCACTGAGAATAAATTAAATACACTCATATGGATTGCCGCAAGCAGCAGTTCTTATATGTCCATTTTCTTATTAATGTACGTCGAATGAAAGATATTTTATGTTTCAATCGAATTACTAACAAACAAAAAGAGCGATAAATGTGCAAAACGCAGATAACAGCGTAAAGGTGTTAACAAGACGCGAAGGCGAGCACGCATTTTTAAACATGAATTGCATTGATTTCGGCATATATTGGTATATGATCATAACAAACCTGGAATAAGTGCCGTTGGTTCAAATTAAATACGACAGCACCCAAGAGTGTCGTCTAAGACGTCCATGAATTCATTCTTGAGGGAATCGACGAGGACGTCTAGTGTGGCTCCTGGTTGCGATGCGATGTGACTTACTGAGTTCGTACAAATCTTGGGGTCCAGGAAGCCGTATCGAAGCATTGCATCAATTCCGAGAAGATTCATAGTTCAGCGACGGACGACGAAGTCCTCCCTCGTTCTCGTGGTGATGTCGCCATACTTGAACTTTGCTGAACCTTTGCCAAGGAGTGGAGTTTCTCGCCCATCATATGCTCTTCCGAATCCCTAAAATTTTTGAAGAGGCGGCTTGCCGATGGCGCGATAGGTAGTTTCGTTGAGAATATTTGCTTCGGCTCCTGTCTCGAGGCAGAATTGCACGGGCAGCCCGTTGACACTGAACGTCTTGTGGATGGGGTGCGACAACTTATAGACCAGGCCAATCTGAACGGAATGAACGTCGTTCGGCTTTGGCTCCCGGCGCTTGGACTCGAGATGATCAGTTCTAGCACGTTTCCTGCACTTGTGCCTGATGTGCGGGCAGTCCTTAATCCAGTGGAGCTCTCCACACGGGAAACATGGGGACGGTGGAGCTGGAAAACATTTCTGTTATCGCTTCTTCGGCCGTTGCTGACGCCGTTGTTGTGAATGGCGAACTGTATTCAGCTGGACGTTGTTGCCGGTAATCAGCTGTGAGTCTGCGTTCATTGCGATGAAATTGACACAGTCGTTGATGACGTCATTGAATTTCACGTTTATACTATCCGCGTCTAACTTCTGGAGCATGCGGGCACGCAGGAACTCGTCGTTGGGATCCTTGATGTCAGCGAGAGCAATGAGATTTGCAAACTGTTCTTCCGTAATTTCGCTGAATTTGAAATTGCTGAGCGCGGCTTTGATGCGATGTACGTCATGACGTATGTCCTACCTATCCTGCTTCAAAATCCGCATGAACGTATGACGATCTGCGAAGAGTGGTCGCTTTTTTTTGAACAGATCATGAAGACGACCGACCGTTCCTGTGTAAGTGAAGTCGGCAACGTCCTTTGGCAAACAGCTGCGGCGGTATTCGCTGAACGATGATGACCCAGGCTTAATCATCAGTGTTTTGACGCGCACCTTGTCGTCGGCAAATGGCGCAACTCCTTCGATAAGGTTCTTGAACCGTTGGATCCATTCCTCGAACCTCCATGGTTCTTGCCGGTCGGGTTGGATGAGCTCGAGGGACGGGAGCTCCGAAATTTCCGAAGCTGATGTCGAAAGAACAGATTGTTGCGTTGCGACGTTTTCTGGGGTCCATGCTTGGAGTTGGCTGACGAGGTCGTGCAGTTGTTGTTCGCGTCGAGCGGCTCGCTCATTCTGCTCCATAAGCAAGGTTTGCAGCATGACTTGAAAAGTTGCTGGGTCCATCGCTGAGTTCGTTGTTGGTGATCGCCGCTGTCTTACCTTCGCGATGTGTCGAGTAGGGCGTCGTAATCGTAGAGTCGAAAGCGTCAAGTTTATCCACACGAAGCAAGCGCACTAAAGGCGAACATTGAACACAGCACAAAATCAGGTCGAAACTATCAGTTTATATACACCATGAGTTGAATGCAAATTTCATCTGGATGCAAAATCGGTCTGCTTCGCAATTTAAATATCGCCTCGCAACACGTGCAACATTTGTAACTGTCGCAACAGCACCAACAACTGCGAAAGTCTCGTTTCATATTGCGATGGTCCGACTATCCACTCAATACTTCGATCGAGATGCCCACTGTCGTGCGGTTTTTGCTCGTGATGCTCGAAATTGCCAGCGACTGCGAGGCGTCCTCAGGGCCGCTCAAAACTGCCCTGTTTAGAATATTAAAAGACGAAACAGTGCTTGAAAAGTGTAACTTTTGCTGGTTTTCTGGAACTCTTTGGACATGGATTTGCTGTGCAGGCGAGTAATTTACTACTGTCGGTTGGTTTACAATAGAGAAGCACAATCAATCGTTTGCAGAGAAAAAATTAGCCACTTTTTATGAAGATGGACCGCTACGCTGCCTGGACCACACGGTTACTTCGTGAAATGGCCTGAACCACCATGCGTAAATCACGTTTACCAGTGTGTTGAGCATCATCACAAGAAGGGCGGCAGACACGTTAGCAGCTGTTTCTTAAAACTGAGTACCAAGACATTTGAAGCGTTTTCTGCTAACAGCTGCATAAGAACAACATGCAAATCGGGCAGCTGAACAGAACCCACGTTCATATAATAGACGAATGGACAAACATCCATATCTCGCTGTTCTAGACAGCGATTAGGCCAAATTCTTCCAAAAGCGAATTTTCTCCGCTCTCAAGTGGGAGTAGAAATGTATCTTGTCTCAGCCGCTGATCAATCATGTGTGATCATACTGGAAGCTCCAGCAGAATTGAGCGTTCTTCTTGTAAAGGCAAACATATCTTTCGTACTGCAGCTGATTACATCGAAACCGTTGCACGTATTTCAAGTTATGATGAGCTGGAAGAGAACTGAGTTCTGCGAAGTAAGCTTTTTGCCGGGAATCACATCAAAGCATCGATATATGTTATCATCCCAATTGCACTTCCAATCTTTTGTTGTCTTTTCGTGCGATTTAGCTACGATGTGTGGCTGGGACCCTGCAGCATCTCGAGCTCGCTGTCAATTATGCATCTCTCTCTATGCTTCACTCATCGAACTGGAACATCAAATTTTGCCAAGCTCGAACATGTTTATTGGCCTACTTGGAGACCCACGCCACATTATAACCGAATTTCATTAAAAGTTGAGATGGCTGACTGGCAGCGAATTATCAAACTTGGATGATTTGGAAAATACCGCCAATGCGCGCGATCGTCTTACTGAATAGGTCAATACTTTTTAGCGCCATAAGTTTCTTTTCCCAGTTCCTTGTAGACTATGTAGAATCTCGTTGTTTAGGGTGATGCATAGTGCGTTAAGCCATATGAGCCATATGCCATCTTTCCTACACCTGTTTACAAGCGTTGCGCTCATTCTTTCGGTGCAACCACTCATGCGTGCGAATGCAGTAAAAAATCTTCTTTATTACAGGAAGTGGCGACCTTACACGAAGTGGCAACCTTACACGAAGTGGCGACAATTAACAATTTAACGGTAGTTACACGAAGTGGCGACTTCGCCCCTATTCACGGTCGATCGGGAGTGGCCAGTGACGACGCGTTCTACTCATTCACAGTCGATTCTAGACCGTTATGGCTGATTGTACATTGCCTCGCTTTTAACTATCTTTGTGACCCGAGTAACAGATATGCTATTTTTTTGTCGCTTCAGGTTGCCTATGCACTCGTTCGCGAAACAGAGCGTTCCTGCTTATTTGAGAAAAGGAAAATGTAGAATGTTTGGGCGAAGCAATGGCTGGCACAACTCAACAACGCGGGCGCTTAACATTTTTAAATTATGATTTCTCGTAGAAAGCTATAACATCTCCGAAATTTCAGCGCCCGAAACCCCGTTCACAAATAACGGTGGATCATCGGCATGTTGCAGCGTAGCTTTCAAGTCTTCTCCTCTTTTCTTGCTTGAGCAAATATCTTGGCCCAGTTCATGACTCCTCTCACTTCACACCTTCCGGACAAATGGCTCTGAAGTGCGCTTCTTCCACTGAAGCTCTGCCGGGACACAGTTTTTTCGTTTCGAACCGTTTCTTGACAGTGGTCTCTCGAGCGAAGAACTACCTTTTCCAGGCCCTAACAGTGCTGTGGGAGTTGGTTTTCCGGATTGGCCCACCTTCTCTGCAACAGTCAAACCGTGTAGTTTAGAAACCCTCACATCTGCGAATAAGAACTCTGAGAGGTGCCGTTTAAGGTTCGGTTTCCATAGGCTCAGCCTATTCTTGAACCATCTGCTCGTGTGGGTCCCTGGCGGTGCAAAGAAGCTGAGCGCTGTATATGAGGGTGCCACCGGCACTTCTGCTGTGGTTTACCTCAGGTGATGAAAGGAGTAATCGCTGCGAGCACTGGATAAGAACATCTTAGAAAATGCACCGGTGCCGTTCATTTACGCAGATTCGATCACGCGAATATAATTGCGTCACGATAGTCGATGCCGCTCTGTTTTTCAAATCGCAAGGTGCGAAAGGCCCACTACGAAATTACAGAACGCCCAAGGTAGTGCAGAATTCACGGCGCTTTTTTCTGCGTGGAGAACATAAAGAGCCTTTAGGCACGTTTAATTTGGACCCTCTTGCTCGCCTCAAAACGTCTAAGGAGATATTTTGAAGAAGATCGAACTGGAGTTCTTTCTGACCCCTTACATAATGCCCACCCAAATCATTCTTGATGAATAAACACGTTCGACCTCTCCTCAATATGACGATACGGCATGATACAGCCGGGCGCGAGAAGAGGACGCCTTTTCATAAAACAGCTAGTGGGCCATGGATTCCTTCTACTTCTAGTGAAACTTGCTCTACTGTGCAGAAAATTCTTCACACCGAGCCCAATCATTCCGGTCCCTCCCTCTTCTCCTCTCAACGCCTCCTCCCCTTCAGTTCGTTGTACGAAGTTGCAAAAAAAGCACTTCGCTCTTCATCGACGGCCATTTCAAATGGTCAAATAAATTTTTGGCCTTCACAACGATCAGATAATGTAAAGTCAGAAGCATCGAGCGTTGCTGCATCGGTTAGTAAGGAAGATATTATTAGTTAAGAAGTGGTATGCTTTGTCTTTGAAAGGGTATAATTGCACGAGGGGACAAACCTGGAAGACTTTAGAGCCCGAATAACCGTGCAAATAAAACAACTCCGGCTTTCACCGAACTGATTCGTGTTTCCAAGGGGTTCTAACATAGGAACTACAGATTTTAATCATGCTTTTGCTAGCAGAAATCCGGCAATGACTATAACAATGGATAGGCCGCAAGCGTACATGAATACCGCAATGCCGGCTAAGGCAGGTGTTAATTAGCTCCATCAGATTCATTATGTGTGTATTGCAGTCAGTTCCGCTTCCTCTTCGGTAAAATGCAACTTATAATCCCAACGACAAGGATGCAAATTTTTCTGTTCCCCGTATGTTGGCTGGCTCTCAAATTCCATGGCGAGATTCCATGGGCCTGGGCCCCTAGCTGAAAAACCGCCCTAAATCACCATGCATAAAAGGGTTATCTGTTCTTCAATCAACTTCCAGTGACAACAAAATTGACGTCTTGGATCATGTAACATGGCGCTGTTCCGGTCGTACTCTTGCATGAACTCCTTTATCGAAAACAAAGAGGGAGATTAAGAATACTTCATTCAAAAATAGAGTAAACGTATTTTCCCATCACATTTTCGTGCAGTCAGCTCAACAAAGTTGACGCGCGTTCTTTTCGAATGATATCCACAGTTTCGAGAAAGCCATTCAGTTCGTCGCGATACTACCGATCATTAACAGAAGCCGCACGTCAGTGGGCATCTTGATCGAAGCACTGGCTGATAGGTCGGGTTCAGGCAGACTGAAACAAAGTTTGCACAGTCGTTGGCACTGTCCTGACAGCTGCAAATGTTGCACGTCCTTCGGCATCTTCCCTGTACTGCTCTGCTGTATGGCTGAACGAAGCAGAGTGGCGTGAACAGCTGGCAGTCGTTAGCGGTGTCGATGCACGCTGGCGTCGTTGTCATCACCGCTGGAGTTGATGTGGAAACAGAAGAGCTGGATGTCGGCCCAGCTGCTGTGGATGTAGATCCTGCCATTGAGCTTGTTGACGCGGACGATGAGGATGTTGACGCGGGCGATGAGGATGTTGACGCGGACGATGAGGATGTTGACGCGGACGAATACCATTCTGACTGCAATGCACAACATTTGCATACTACTGCAACCAAGCTCCTCTTGGCCTGCTATAGTAATCGATAGAGTCGTGCAAGGCCAGGATAACGGTGCGTCGAAAGAGTCAATGGATGATGGTGCGTCAGTGATTATTTTAGATTAAAGCTTATTGTTAGTCAAAGGAATCACATGCATTTTGGGATTCACCGCGTTAGATCAGAAATACTCACTGCGGCTTTCTCCGCTTTATGATCGAACATTTTTGATGTTCGCTGCCCCTACGAATACCATTCTGACTGCAATGCACAACATTTGCATACTACTGCAACCAAGCTCCTCTTGGCCTGCTATAGTAATCGATAGAGTCGTGCAAGGCCAGGATAACGGTGCGTCGAAAGAGTCAATGGATGATGGTGCGTCAGTGATTATTTTAGATTAAAGCTTATTGTTAGTCAAAGGAATCACATGCATTTTGGGATTCACCGCGTTAGATCAGAAATACTCACTGCGGCTTTCTCCGCTTTATGATCGAACATTTTTGATGTTCGCTGCCCCTACGAATACCATTCTGACTGCAATGCACAACATTTGCATACTACTGCAACCAAGCTCCTCTTGGCCTGCTATAAATGTGGTTATGTTGCATACATCATCGCGACGGTGATCACTAGAAGATAACATGAAAATAAGAGATGGCAACGTACCGCAGATTAGCACTGCGACGAGAGCGACGGTAAGGACGTGCATTGCGTGGCTCCTGAAAACTCTCAGGAGTTTTATTTGTTCACGTATGCCTTAAGCAAAGTACCAACGTTTGGTCGCGCAGTATGTGTGAAGCTACAGCGATCACCTCTAGATCTTATGATGCCCGTGCATCTAAGTCATTTCGCTGCACAATGCTGATGAGGTGACGTGTAGAATGGGGAGCACAGTGTCGGAATAGCTAAGCAAGGGGAGTACGGAAAATTCTGGGACATCTCCTTCCGTGATACAAAGTGTCTTCGTTTAGAATGGGGAGGCTTTTAGGGAAATCTATTCTTTGTGCACGGCATGTGTTAGTGACAGCGGAGTCACTGTGCATTTCCATTAGGTTCAATTGATTAAAATTTAACTTCTACCTCATTCCATAGGTCTATCTCAGATGGTTCAAACCCTTGGACTGGCACGCACGAAGACACACATAAAAAACATAGCGTCGTGTGGTTGCGTTCTGAGGGGTCGTCGAATTCAGAGAGGTAAGAAAACCAAGCGGCAAGACAATTCGTGGACAACAGAAGAGACGTCAAATACGCCGAACTGCCCATAACGTACTAATCTCATCAACTTCTTTTCACAATTTTTGGTTTTCGCGATTTTGGCGGAGCTGCACTTCATGTTGGCAGCATTCGTCACCATAAGTTGCGGTCATGTATTGAAATTATTGAAAGACGGATGTGTACAGGTGTGAAAAGAAGCGCGAGAATGAATACCATGAGGATGTCATGAGAAGCTCTTTGGGATTCCCACCAGTCACAATCCAATTCATACAGCGCTGATAAGTGACAAAATGCGCTAGAGAGGATCGGTATCATAACGCAGCCGAAAAGCTGCACAGGTCTCCATCTAATAAAAAGTGCAGCTGAAGCGGTGGGACGAGCGCGCATACTTATACAGATGGGACACCTTGATGGCGCGTTTTTGAAAGATGCTAGAGCGCATAGGAAAGGAAACACTCGGGAGAAGGAGTCCGATCCAATAGAACCAGCAGACTGAAGGTGCTCATAATGGTGATCACGTAATGCGTGCTCCGAGGCGAACTAGAGATGAGCGGCCTGCTTGGCTCATGCAGAGTGGAATGACAGAGTGACTGAAGTGAGCAAATTTTGGAGGCTGCTTATATAAAGGCGATGGGCCATGCAGTGCTACTTTCTGATTTGAAAACGTCAAAAGTGCCAAACGGGATGTAGGCGAGCTTTTTATTGAATCTGCATAATTCGTGTACAGCTGGCAACACGGAGTATTCATCTGCCTCTCAACTATCGCTAAGCTCTGTACCGATCGCAGTCATCTGCTCCAAAGGACAAGGGGATTATCAGAATATAGCTTCCACTACGCCAGCACGACAAAGGGGTGTGAGCGCTCGTGTAAATGGTGAACGAATATGCCGAGTGTCCAACCACGTCTACCTTTTCCTTTTTGAAGCAGAGCTGAGTGTTTGGGGTTTGTCGGTTTTCCTTGTCTGCTCTTCAGAGCATCATAGATATTCGTGTTCACGCGGAAGTGTTCATGGTCATTTTGTAGTTGCCAGTTTCTTCCTGCTTCCGTCGGAACTCTTATGTTAAAAGGTTTGATTTCTTCCTCTTTCCACTTGCAGGTGTGGAAGGATACTGACGAGGTCTTCCTGGGGGTACCTCCACCAGTTTACAGCTCTGCGCTCTTGCAATACTTTCATTGCATCCGACTGAGATGTTGCCAAAACATACCGTTTCTCTTAAGTGGTGCTGTTTTCACAGTAAAATGGTGGTTTTGTTCACAGTGAGCAACGAACGCCTGCTCTCCTTAAGGAAAAGGTCATGAACGAAATGATGATATGAACTGGAATAGAATACTGAACGATGAAACCATCATACTCATCAGAAGGCTGGTGAGGAGTGCTAATATCGAATGCCGATCTGTATTCTTATTCTAATTTGTGTCGCTGAGCGGTCGCCTACGCTCGTCCTCTCAAAAAATGGGCGAAGTCGACTTGAACGAATATGCGGAGAGGATAGCGGCGAGATTGCTGCCGCCGCTCACTTCAGCACTATCCAACGAACTACAGGAGGCTGCGCAGCCTGTAGTAGACTGACTTGATAAACTTATAGAGCTGATGGCGACAAATCAGTCACCGGCAAATCAATCACCTAATACGACCGGCGCATTCAAAACATCCAATAGAGATATAAGTAGGTGCAGACATTAGGCGGAAATGTCACGGAGACATGTTTCTGTTCCAATGAAACTACGCTGAATGACCATTTGAGCCAAATGTACTAACATGAAGCGTTTTTGTCCGAATTTCCGTTCGAGATAACGAGCAGCAGCTTATTACTATTCCAAAACTAACAATCACTAAAATCTCTCTTGCGTCCACATATTCTTCCAACTCCAAATGAGGAACGCTGTGATGTGCCAGAATTTGTGCTCGACTTGAAATTAAACATTCGGTCACGACCTAAACCATGAAGTGGTACTGATCAAGTCTGTGACGTTTTCTGCTTTTCTCGGATCCTCCACAATGAGCATGTGGAAGCCATGCGGACCATTGCCTATAGCTGCGTAACTGCTGATGAACAAATGGCCGAATGTGTAGGAACTTACACGACAAGAGCGAGGGTGGGGAATTTTCATAGTCCACATTGGTTGCACAACAAGGTGAGTGTAAGCACAACTAAGTATATCACTAGGCTTATTCTGTTTGTCCATCACTCGAGCCGAACGCGAAAATGTGCTCGGCCACAACATCAACTCGTCAAAATTCTATTCTGTTCAGGTCAACTCCGAAACGAGCAGAGCGCATAACGACCTCTGTTTTCTCAATTTTTTCGCGACCATTCAAATGGCCTCACGGTCTAACCTTTTAATATAGCCGCATGATATTTTAAGTTAAACGTGATGACCAAATAATCACATGGACCACTTTAGCTCTGCACGCGCTGGACACATCAAGAGAATCCGAGTTAGGAAAGACAGGAAACAAGTTTTTAGGAATGAATTCGATACACTTATGTGAATTGCTGTAAGCAGCAGTTCGTATATGTTCAATTTCTGATAAATTTACGTAAAATAAAAGATATTCTATGCTTCATTCGAATTCGTCACAAGCAAAAAGAACGACAAATATGCAGAACGCGGATAACCACGTAACGGTGTTCAGCCCACCTATGAATATGCATGAATTCAGTTAAGTAAGCATGTCAGGTGGATTAACGTTCCCGCCATTGCCCCCCTCAAACAGTCACATTTACGTGAGTGAACGCTATGGGTGAATCCCAAAGTTTTGACGGCACACATGCAGGGATAATATTTGCTGCTTTTTTTGAAGAGATATGGTGGGAGTAACTGAGAACGGTGGAATGGTAACAAGTGGCGATGAAAAGGGACATTGAGTGGAGGAAACTTCAACAAGAGAGACTGCAGAAATAGTCATTAGGTGTTTTGTAAGCTGCTACGGCCTCTCTCATTTGCAAATTTTATATCCGCGTACAGCGAAAGTTATGTAAAGCGTTGATTGGTCGGAACCCAACGCATTGAAAACAGCTCTCGTTTACGATTCGAATTGGCTGGAAAACGTGTTCAGTGACGACGAGGACAGATTACTGTTTCCCAAGGAAGCTCGAAATGGGGGTGTGAGGATGCTTGGAGCTTCATGCTCCCGATCATTTAGACTGATTCGGAATTTCAAACAAGACAAATGGTATGATTGTGGGCTGGTCCGCTCCTGCCCGTGATTCCAATCTATCGGGTTCCTTAGGTCCAAAAATTGATCTCATGTCGGTGCGGTCCCGCCGTCTGTCGAAACACGAACTTATAGAATTATACCTGAGCCATGATAAGACGCGAAGGCGAGCACGTATTTTCAAACATAAATTTAAAAAAAAATGCGGCATATATTGGTATTTGGTCATAACAAACCGGCAATAATTGCGCTTGGTTAAACTTAAATGCAATACAAATTCGAGTCCCGTCATAAGGAACGCGCTAAGAAGTAAATAGCGGTATATAAGAAACCAGCTAATATGCGTGTGGCGTTGTACAGAGTAGCACATGTAAGTTATGGGGGACGGCAGCACGGGCCCAATACCCCGTACTCTAGCTTTAGAATGATGCGTTGCGCGAGGTGGTCACTATTCGAAAGCGTTGACGGCCTGTCGGCAGTTCGGTTAGCTTTATTAATCATATATGGCGCTTCCTTGCGGATTTTGATGAATCTTGACGATATAGTCTCCCAAAGGCTTGTGGAGCATGCCAGTCCTTGTCCTTCGTTAAAATCAGAATGCTCGAGTTGAGCCTGTAGCAGAAAAAATGATTTCCCTTTCGAAAGAACGGACCGGATTCTTGCCCTTAAAGGCTCGAAAAAGGAACGCGAAATCTGAACAAAAAACAACCGGCCTGATCGTGGGCTCGTCCTCTCGTGCCCGTTACTTCAACCGAACGTCTCTTCACGCCCCAAGTTTGTCCTTCGCTTGGTACAGAGGGCTCGCCTCCCGTCGGACCTCAACTTGGGCAATTAAACTCACTCGACGTGAGGGCGAGCGACATCTAACAAAATCGGTAATACGAATATCTCGTTATAAACAAAAAACACCAAAACCGAAGCGATGCATAAAACGACAATGAACACAACTCCAAACAACACCAACGCGATGCATTAAAATAATACTCAACACAAATGGCTATCTACAACGTAAACGATAACAACACATTACAAAAACAACGAACTAATGAAAGTCGAAAGAGGCCTTGACCCAGCTCTGCGCGGGCCCCCACGTCCTCCAATCTAGCCCCGACAAACAGTGGCTAAGCCAGGCAAGCCGCCTGTCCGAGGCGTTGCGAAAGAGATGACGAAATTTTCCGTCGGCTTGGCCCACTCCTTATTGGCACTGAATGCCCACACTGGACCAGAGCCCCTTTCGCTCCATTTCGACTTTCTTCGCGAATCTTCGCGATACAGGCTAATACTACAACGGCTGCGTCAACAACTACAACAGCGACAGCAACAACCACAACCGCAGCAGCGACAACAACAACAACAGCTGCAGCGACAACTACGGCGGCGCCAGGACCAGCGATTACAACTATGGTAGCCATGACGTCGACGGCGGCCTGTGTGGACACCGCGACGGACTGCCAGCTACTCACGCCATTCTGTTTCGTGCAACCATATAGCAGATCAATACAGGGAAGATGCCGAAGGACGTGCACCATTTGCAACTGTCGCGATAGTGCCAACGACTGTGCGAATCATGTATGTTTCTCTCCGAACCCGAGCTATCAACCAGTACTTCGATCGAGGTACCCACTGACGTGCGGATTATGGTGGTGCTGCTCGGCATCGCATCGAACTGCATGCTCTCCCGTGACTGTGCGATTCATCCAATATTCTAAACCTTCGTGCGCCAAAGATGTTTTTATGCGTGCCAACTATAATCATCATCTGCGTAAGAATAGGAACGAAAAATGAATTTACTCTCTTTTCCTATGAACTCTTGCACGAACTTGTTTTCCATAACGTAATATAAGAAAGCGTATGAGCAGAACATCACCATTTTCCTTGATCAGTGACATCTCTTTGTCCACACTGAAGCTTAAGTGATTATCAACCGCTTCTTCTTTGTACGGTGGTTGAGTGAGATTTTTTCTTTAGGAAGCTAGACGCGTCCAACTCGCGCAATGCAAGTTGACACACAGCCCACAGATGGGAAATAGTAATATCGCCCCGTTGTGATTGTGATGATAACTTGTATTATAATTAAACTGTAAGCAGAACTGATTGCGATTCTGAAATAATCGATGCGGAGTCTTCAGTTCCGCTCCTCGTTTCCGATTCCGCCTATATTTTTTTTATCGTATCTCCTCTTTTTGTCATTATCTGCACTCTTCAGTTTTTCTGTTTCGCTGTTGACTCGCTGGTTTGCTGTTTTTGTTGACGCTACTGGAACGGGTAGCGCTTTTCTGAAATTAAGTCACATCAGCCGTCGCTATAAGGGATTTCGCTGATCGCGACACATGACGCTTTGGGCACCGTGCTTAACGCTAAAGAACGGCATTCTGCATTATTGATGAGAATTTTACACTACGTTCTTGAAACAGCAGTTGCCTCTCACCGCTTGGATTCACCGAAAAGCTATAGAGCTGTCTTCCGAAGAAGCAACTGTCCAGTTGTTTTAATATGCGCATGCTGCGGTTTGCGTGACAAGAGAGGTGCGAGGGGACTAACGGGATAGAAAGTGTGGAACCGCATACTTCTGTAGATGCACCAGGTGATTATGCCTTTTTCAAATACACCAGAGCGCATAAGAAATGAGAGACTCTTAATGAGCAGTCCGACTGAGTGGTACGAGGCGCTCAAGACTGGTACTGGTACGTAGACTCAAGGCGCTCATAACGGTGATCACGCAATGCGTGCTTGGAAGTGATCGAGAGATAAACAGCATGTGTGGTTCATGTAGAGCGGATTGACTGAACAACTGAAGTGAACAAATGTTACAAGATCCTTGTATAAAGGCAATGAGCCACGCAGTGCAACTTCTTGTTTTGAAAAGGTCAAAAGTGTCAAACAGGAGGAAGACGAAGCTTTGTTCAATAGGCCTAATTCATGTCGAGTTGGCAGCAAAGAGTACTCATCTATTCCTACGCTGTTTCGACCTCTGTTATCGTTTGAAATGATCAGAAACGAGCTCGCGCGATTACGTCGTGCCAAAAATGCGTGGATGGTCATCAGCAGCAACGGAAATCTCTTCAGAAGATCAAGTACATTCATTTGGAAGCACACATATTCTTCGCCATGTTCTCTTCATGAGTTTCTTCTCAGATTTATCGGAAGTTTTGGAAAAGATAAATATTTCCTTTCTCATCACCTCCACTGACTGAACGACACTGGTGAGATCCTCCTGTGGGGAGCTTTGCGCGCCTCTGCCCGTTTAGGGCTCTGCATCCTTGTCACACTTCCACTGTGTTGGAGGAATTCTGAATGACAGAACCGTCGTTTTGATGAAGACGTTGGTAAAGAGTGATAATGTCGAAGGCCACTTATGTGTTTCAGGATTTAACTGTAGCAAATTTTGAGACAGAAATGAGCAATGGGGCAGAAATGTCAGCATAACTCCGCTTTGTCCGAATTGCAGTCAGCAGATGGAAGGGTGTAGCACAAACGTCGTTGAAGTATGCCTTTATCCGAACTGAAACAGTCACCAAGATCTTTCGGTCATTCACATAATGTTCCAACTCCAAATGAAGAACGCTTTGACAGGTAGAATTTAGGCTCGAGCTGAAACTGACAACGGCTGTTGACCGCTGTTGCTTTGCCATAGTTCATTCTACATAATGTGCTTTCGCGCAAACAGCAATCGTGTCGCTTATGCAATCGGTAATCAAACTCCAAGCAGCAGTGATTTTCTCCAGCCATAAATCATCTTCCTCTGAAGTGCACTCGTGCTGTGAAACATTTGTTGGACCAGTTACGTCTACGGCACAAAGCAAAATATAAGTATAATGCACCCCTTGACTTCAGCAGTTCCCACTCTTGCCACTTTATACGCTCGAACCAGCCTTACTGGTAGCCTCAAGCGCCAAATCTTATGGTTATAAAGAGTCGGTAAAAAAGCTGAAGGAACTTGCGGTAAAGTAGGTGTACGCAATAGCAGCTAATCCGTTGCAAGCTGCAAGCGGTCATCTGTTCACATCGGCTGATCATCCTGGTAAGGTCACTGACAAACTCGCCGTCGCGCTGAGTCTTCAAGCGGGCGTAGCGAAGGACGAGCACGGATGTGTTGCGTACAAAACGCTCTCCCATCGTCTTGACGGTGTGTTCCAAAGAAGTTTTCGGCAACATGGCTGGGGCGAGGTCGTGAAGGTCCGACACAATGAGATGTGACCTGGCCCCGTCCTCAAGTGTAGACTCATCTTTAGAAATGGCCTCCTCATATCGGTTGGACCGTACGTCGAACATGCAGCCTATGTCTGGTTTGAAAGCGAATTGAGGCAGTCCTGTCGATTTCAAATCTTTCCCATGCTCACCAGACGACGCAGGAGAACAAGTAAGCCTCATGACAGCAAACATGCTCTGGACTAGCTCCAGTTCGGCCTGTTGCTGCCGAGGCGCTGACTCCAACGCGGCTTCGTGCGTCCGCTGTCGTCGTTTCTCCTGTGCACCTAGCACCGATCGGACAGCTTTCCTACCTGTCCTCTCTGCCAGTCCATTGTGACCGATGCTCGCTGAACTCTTTGAGAATCGTGACAACCAGTTTATCGGTTGGACCGTACGTCGAACATGCAGCCTATGTCTGGTTTGAAAGCGAATTGAGGCAGTCCTGTCGATTTCAAATCTTTCCCATGCTCACCAGACGACGCAGGAGAACAAGTAAGCCTCATGACAGCAAACATGCTCTGGACTAGCTCCAGTTCGGCCTGTTGCTGCCGAGGCGCTGACTCCAACGCGGCTTCGTGCGTCCGCTGTCGTCGTTTCTCCTGTGCACCTAGCACCGATCGGACAGCTTTCCTACCTGTCCTCTCTGCCAGTCCATTGTGACCGATGCTCGCTGAACTCTTTGAGAATCGTGACAACCAGTTAGCTTACCCCTGCCGATAAGCCGAACTGGCAATCAATAGTTGCTGAGCGATAAGCCAATTTATTGAAGAACCAACGAGAATCTCCAAGCATCAAAACTATGGGAGTGACTGATCAAACACAATAATGGATGTGTAATACGTGACGTAAGGAAGGAGAGAAGTGTGACTTTAGGCGACAGTGGTTGTGTCTTTGGCATCAATGTTCGGCAAATCTTATCATATGTGTAAGCGATTCATCGCAATTCAATGCTTTAGTCAGCAGATATTATGCTGGAATTAATGTTGTTTATGGGCATTATTCTGCTATCTCGAAGTCTTCAAGACCTCCTACATTTCAAGTATCACTACATCCTTCAAACAGGTTGTGGCGGAAAAGAAAAATCTCACAAGTTTTTTTCATAGTTCTGTTTTTCCACAAAAATCTCTTCTTCAAATTCAAGAATGGTATATTTTCAAAGGATTTTCGCTTTGCTCCTCTTGATTTCTTAACGATGGACTACTAACACCAGAAAATTTTTTACGTATGGTCAGCGTTATCTAGCGTAGCCACCTAAAACATTTAAAACTCTTCAAAAACTTTTCTTTGTCCCGCGAATGTCCTTCTGCTCGCTTTTGCTTCGTCGTTCGCGTTTGTGATCGGTATCTGCAAGCAGGTTTCTTCTGCGATCTTCGAACTAACAACTTGCAGGGGAGGCTTGAGGCCATCATGAATCTGAAACTCGTCCATCTTTTATGTTTATCAGTGCGACATTATACAGCCAGTGTGAAATCGTCGCCGGTAAATACTGAGACGAGTGCGATAATCTAACGACTGCCTGATGAAATTACGAAAAAAGCGCCAAACCAGGAGTGACATATTTCTCTCTGCTGCAGGAGCATTGTGATCCTCAAATTCGCTGGACAAATTTCAGCGCCTTCAGAGTCCAAATTGCAGGAGGCGAAGGAACATGAATAGGCCAATGCATACCGTTGCCTACTGTGCTTTGAAAATGCGAATTTGTTGCAGTGCATGAAAGCCACGGTTTGAGAGAACATTTGAAGGAGCCGCTTGATCAGCTAAAATATGAGTTCAGAACTCAAAGTTTGTCAGGCGGACAAAAATTTGACGTTTGTGAATCTTTTATTCTTCGATTGCAGCGGAGAATGTTTGAAACTCGACAGGTCCAACTATCGGGTTAAATAGAGTGTCGATCATGCGAAAATATATGTGTGACGATGCTGGAAGCTGCCCTGTTTTTCAAGGCGTGAGGTCGAAATGCCCATTTCGACATCGCAGAAGGCCGAAGGTAGTGCAGAATTCACGGCGCTTTTTTCTGCGTGAAGAAAATAAAGAGCCTTTCGGCAGGTTTAATTTAGACGGGTCTTGCTCGCTTCAAAACGTCTAAGGAGATGTTTTAAGGAAGACCGACCTGGCGTCTTCTCTGACCCTTGCGCAGTGCTCACGCAAATCATCCTTGATGAAGAAACACTTTCTACCTCTCCTCAGTACGAGGAGAAGGCATGATACAGCTCGACGTGAGAAAAGAATATTTTTTGATAAAAGAGTAAGTGGGACATGGGTTCCTTCTAGTTCTGCTTAAGCTTGCTCCTATGTGCAGAAAATTCATCACGCCGAACCCAACCGCGCTCCTTCCATCCCTCTCCTCTTGCCATCCCCCCTCCCCCTCAATTCTTTGTCGGAAGTTGCAAAAAAAAAACTTTGCTGTTCATCGACGACCATTTCAAATGATGAAATAACTTTTTGGATCATGTAAATTTCGCATCATCGAGAGTATATGCATGGGTCAGTAAGGAGGATATTATAAATTAAGATGTGGTATGCGTTGTCTTTGAAACGTTCTAATTGCACGAGGGGGCAAACATCGAAGACATTAGACCTGGATCCACCTCACAGATGAAACAATTTCCGCTCTCACCGAACTGATTCGTATTTCCACGTGGGCTCCAACATGAGAAATACATAACCTCACCAGGTTTTTGCTAGCAGAGATCAGTGAATGATTAAAATAATGAAACGGCCTGAAGTGTACATGAACACCGCAGGAATGGCTATGCTACTCCTACAGAAAACCAGCTATGGCGGCAGGTGCTAATTAGCTTCTTCGGATCCATTATTTCTGAATGGCAATAAGTTTCCCGTTCTGTGAAATGCAATTTCCGATCCCAGGGACAATGATGCGATGTTTGCCTTTTCCTAACTGCTGGCTCCCTCTCAATTTCCACAGCGCGACTCGACGCGCCTGGCTTCCTAATGACCTGTTAAATCACCACGTATAAAAGGGGCATCTGTTCTTCAATCAAGTTCCACTGTCAATAAAATTACATAGCATGGTGCTGTTCCGCCTGTACTCTTGCATGCATTCCTTTATCCAAAACAAGCGATAGAATACATCATTGGGGAAGATAGCAAACTTGTTTTCCCATCACATTTTCCCTCAGGCAACTAAACAAAGTTGGCACATGTTCATAACGAATGGTCTGCAGTTTCGAGAAGGCCATTCAGTTCGTAGCGATTCAGCAGTCACTAACAGAAGCCGCACGTCAGTGCGCATCTCGATCGAAGCACTGGCTGATAGGTCGGGTTCAGGCAGACTGAAACAAAGTTTGCACAGTCGTTCGCACTGTCCTGACAGCTGCAAATGTTGCACGTCCTTCGGCATCTTGCCTGTACTGCTCTGCTGTATGGCTGAACAAAACAGAGTGGTGTGAACAGCTGGCAGTCGTTAGCGGTGTCGATGCACGCTGGCGTCGTTGTCATCACCGCTGGAGTTGATGTGGAAACAGAAGAGCTGGATGTCGGCCCAGCTGCTGTGGATGTAGATCCTGCCATTGAGCTTGTTGACGCGGACGATGAGGATGTTGACGCGGGCGATGAGGATGTTGACGCGGACGATGAGGATGTTGACGCGGGCGATGAGGATGTTGACGCGGACGATGAGGATGTTGACGCGGGCGATGAGGATGTTGACGCGGACGATGAGGATGTTGACGCGGGCGATGAGGATGTTGACGCGGACGATGAGGATGTTGACGCGGGCGATGAGGATGTTGACGCGGACGATGAGGATGTTGACGCGGGTTGCAGACTTCTTGCAGCTCCCGACTTCCTTTTTCTGGCATGCCGTGCACCCCGATTTTCCCGAGAGGTTGGTGCAGGACTACGGAAACTATTTCATTGCCATCCTTCCTTAGCTGTGGGGTCATCCTTCCTATGCTCGCTCTTCCTCACTAAAACTGGCTTGTTCGATAGATGTCTACCCATGCTCCAACACATACCACTCACACTTTGGCGAATGACGAGTGCATGTCTGTGATAAAGTTTTGTTGAAAGAGTTAAAATATGATGTTGCGTCAATGAATATTCTACTTCGTGGAGCACTGTGATTTGAACGAATAACTAATATATGTATTTGTAACTTCTCTGATTGAATCATCAATACTCTCTGCAGTTCCCTCCATTTTTTCATCACCTTTAACATTTTCGATGCCGGTTTCCCTCATCGACACCGTACCGACTGTACAGCTCGACATTTCCGCTCACCTTCCCATCAGCTTACGCTCGGCTTGCTTGTACTTGTTGCTATTTTGCATAGATATTTGCTCATTGTAATTTCCAGAGTGTAGTCTCAGATGTATGGGATGATGAAGAACGTACCACTAATTAGCACTGTGAGAAGAATGACGACACGAACGTTCATTCCGTAACTTCTGAAACCTTCGAGCGATTTTATGCTTTTCGTATTGAAAACATCAAGGGTGATCACGCTGTATGTATGAAGTTACGGCGATTATTTACGCAAATTTCATCGTTACGGACGTTCGCCATGACATTTCGGCGTCGTGAACATAGACATGGTTGCGCTGATAAAGTATCGGAAGTTCGTTATAATGATGCTGATAAGTTGCTATGCGGGATGGAAAATACAGTATCCGAATAGCTGGACAATTTAAGTAAAAAAAAATTCTGCAACCTTCTGCCTCATGATTCAGGGCGCGGTTGTATGTGAATAGGAAAACATTTTGGCAACATTCTTCTTGCACAGCGTGTGCTAGTGACGCTGGAGTCCCTCTGCCTTTCGATTCGCGTTTCAAGCAGGTGGAAGGCGTTGCTGGAGGTTGACATGATATGCGCTTTCGTTGCTCACATATCAAGCCAGCTTGCTAACGCAGTCTGCTCGCGGATGAGTAAGATTCGGATTTTTTGCACATTACATTAAGCTGTTTTGGCCCCATGAGACTTTCTCGAGCATGTCACTGTTCGGATGACCCCATCAGTATAAAAGTGGGACGTTTTCAAGCGCACTTACGGCTTCAGACTGCATTTCCAGCAGCCGATTTTAGTTTTGCAAGATTGCGAATTTTTGCGAGTTTTTTCAAGATTCACTTTTCCCAGAAATATTCACAAAAAGAATCTAAAAATGGAATTGGCGCAGGTGCGCTATTGGCGTGACAAACGATTTCAAGAATGGTAACGTCTTGGAAAACTTATACCGTGGGAAGGAATTATTATAAGCATTCTAAGAAAAGCCTTTGAAAAAATCATTATAGCTCTTCAAATGAGCAAAAATGTTGTTCTTATATCTTTACAGCAGTTTATATATTCAAAGGGATTTTGAAGGGAATCGATCAGGCTCAGAAAATGCCCGTCCCCGCTCCCCGATAAACGCAGAAAATCTAACCCAGCTTCTAGCCGTCATGTATAATGCGGCTGCAGAGCGCTTCCAATTTATTTAAAAAAATAGCAATTTTTTCACTCGGAGTTTAATAACTTCTATCAACCTATAATTTCAAATGAGGAGCGCATAGACATTAGACTGTGTCCGAGTTCCTCCATCGATCCCTCCATACCATTTGCAGCTGCATTGCGGCGGAAGTGTGTCTCCAAAAACGCCGATTTGGCCGCAATTCGCTCCATAGGAGCCAATTGCGCTCAACTCCAAGTTTCTGGCGCCCCACTGAATCTCTCTTCCCGGAAACCTTTCTTCGTCGGAATGTTCATATATTCAGCAACAGCCCGTCGTGTTATGAGATCCTATAAAATTCTCCCTGGTGCGCCTACTCGAAATGGGTGGAAAATAATTTTCCATTTTTGCTCCCCATTTACGGATCAATAATGCAAAATTTTTCCGCCTTCGAATGAGTTTAACGGAATGAAAAATGTAACCGTTTGGCGAGACGCCTACTATTTCCAAAGCAAACAAAACAAATTTGATAGTATGAAACAGGAACCTAATTATTGTACCCTTTTTTACTATGCAGGAAAAAATCATTTTCCGTTAAAAAAAGTTTGTAAAAAATTTACCCGATAATGCCGCCCAATAAACTCAGCCGAGCCGTTTGTGTAACAAATTGGACGAGAAAAACTTTGAAAAAGTTGACTTCTTCGAAAATTATCGGGGTAACAAGCTTGGAACTCTTCGAGAGTTATCGCGGTAAGAAGCTTAGAACTTCTTAGCTTCTTCTAAACATAAAAGGTACGTGGATGAGCAGTATAAAGTGCAACTGGTAATAAAGTGCAGGCGGGTATTCATTTCGTTAAGGAGAGGTGACTATCCCCGGGATCGGTGAATTTTAGGTAAAACTGTGGTTGGGGTACCGCATACCTCTACCTCAATAGGTTTGTGGGCTCGGACTGCGGCGCAGACTGATATGAACGAATACATGCGTAAATACACAGAGACGCTAACTTGCTTTCTAACAGATCCCGGAATTGGCAGAGCGCATGGAAACGACCGCCAAGCCAGCTCAAGGAGAACAAAAGCGAGGTCAAATGGACCAAACTGTCCACAACATACAATTCTTAATGACCTACTTTCATAGCTTCAGATTTTCGTGATTTAGCGCAGTTAGCCTTCATTTTTACACCACTCGTTTGTCACTACAGGCTGCGGTAACCTATTGGTGACACCCAAACACGCTTTGGCAGAAGTGCGAAAAGAAGCGTTAGAATGCATGTCAAGAGGCTATCATGAGAACCTCTCTTGGATTCCCACCAGTGAGACCAACCGAGTTCATATATCGCTGCTAAATGATAAAAAGCGCAATAGCGGATCCGCATCATAATCCAGTCGAAAAGTTGCACAAGTTTTCATCTATTAAAAACACCAGCTGAAGCGGTGGGACGAGGGCGCATTCTTATATAGATGGGACACCGTGATGACTCGTTTTTCAAATGTGCCGCAGCGCATAAGAAATGAAAGACTCGGAGGGTGGAGTCCGACTCAACGGCACGAGTAGGCTCAAGGCGGTCACAATGGTGATCACCCAACTCATCTTCGGAGGTGAGCTAGAGATGAGCGGCCTGCGTGTCTCATGTAGAGGGAATTGACTGAACGACTGAAGTGAGCAAATGTTGAAGGCTCATTATATAAAGGCGATGGGCCACGCAGTGCAACCTCCTGTTCTGAAAGGTTCAAGAGTGCCAAACACGAGGTAGATGAACATTTGTTAAATCTGCTTAATTCATATGCAACTGGCAACACGGAGTATTGATCTGACTGTCGTCGATAGCTAAGCTCTGTTTCAGGTAGATGAACATTTGTTAAATGTACACAGTTCGTTTGCAACTGGCAACACGGAGTATTGATCCGCCTCTCCTCCATCGCTAAGCTCTGTTTCGATCGCAGTCATCCGTTCTAAAGGACAAGAGGATTGTCAGAATATAGCTCCCACTACAACAGCGCGATAGAGGGGCGCGAACGGTCGTACAAATGGTAGATGAATATGCCAAATGTTCAACAACGTTTGCATTGGCCTTTGTGGACCAGAGGTCAATGTTTCGGATTTGTCGGTTTTTCTTGTGTGCTCTTTAGCACATCAATGAAAGTTGTGCTCATGCGGAAGTGTTCCTGGTCATTTTACCCTTGTCAGTTTCTTCCTACTTCCGTCGAAGCTTTGATAGTTAAAAGGTTTGATTTCTTCCTCTTTCTACTTACAGGTGTTGAAGGATACTGACGAGGTGTTCGTTGGGGTCCCTCCGCCAGTTTACCGCTCTGCGCTCTTGCAATACCTTCATTGCCTCCAATCCAGATGTTGACAAAACATACCGTTTCCCTTAAGTGGTGCTGACTTCACAGTAAAATGGTGGTTTTGTTCACAGTGAGCAACGAACGCCTGCTCTCCTTAAGGAAAAGGTCATGAACGAAATGATGATATGAACTGGAATAGAATACTGAACGATGAAACCATCATACTCATCAGAAGGCTGGTGAGGAGTGCTAATATCGAATGCCGATCTGTATTCTTATTCTAATTTGTGTCGCTGAGCGGTCGCCTACGCTCGTCCTCTCAAAAAATGGGCGAAGTCGACTTGAACGAATATGCGGAGAGGATAGCGGCGAGATTGCTGCCGCCGCTCACTTCAGCACTATCCAACGAACTACAGGAGGCTGCGCAGCCTGTAGTAGACTGACTTGATAAACTTATAGAGCTGATGGCGACAAATCAGTCACCGGCAAATCAATCACCTAATACGACCGGCGCATTCAAAACATCCAATAGAGATATAAGTAGGTGCAGACATTAGGCGGAAATGTCACGGAGACATGTTTCTGTTCCAATGAAACTACGCTGAATGACCATTTGAGCCAAATGTACTAACATGAAGCGTTTTTGTCCGAATTTCCGTTCGAGATAACGAGCAGCAGCTTATTACTATTCCAAAACTAACAATCACTAAAATCTCTCTTGCGTCCACATATTCTTCCAACTCCAAATGAGGAACGCTGTGATGTGCCAGAATTTGTGCTCGACTTGAAATTAAACATTCGGTCACCAGTGAGCAACGAACGCCTCCTCTCCCCAAGGAAAAAGTCATGAACGAAACCATGATATGAACCGGAAATAGAATACTGAACGACGAAACCATCATACTCCTCAGAAGGTTGGTGAGGAGTGCCAATATCGAATGTCGATCCGTATTCTTATTCTTATTTGTGTAGGTGAGCGGCCGCCTCCTTAGTCCTCTCCAAAAATGTTCGAAATCGACTTGGAGGAACAGGCGAAGAGGACAGCGACGATATTGCTGACGCCGCTTACCTTCAGCGCTAACCAACGAACTGCTTGAGGCTATGCAGCCTGTAGTAGACCGACTTTATAAACTTACAGAGCTGATGGCGAGAAATCAAACAGCCGCATCCCAAAGTTGGGTTGAGTCTTTGCTATATTCATTGATGGCAAAGGTGATACAAATGGACAGAAATATAATAGACGAGAAGAATAAAGGAGTTGTATTTATTGGGATTCCGCACGCGGCAATCGGAAATGCAACCAAACAAGAGGAGGAACAAACGTTACGAGATGCCATCAACGCCCGTGAGAGCCGACAATGATCGGAATCCGATGCGAAAGGATGTATCACGACAAAGCGACGCCCAGACTATTCACGCGGACCAAAGTGATCACGACCACTCAAGGTTACTTTGAATCTTAGGCACATCGCGATATAATCTAGAGTTAGGGAAAAAGAAAGCGCCCTTCTAAAATGTAGTCTCTTCCACATGCACATATGCGATGTGATTATACTATAGACGAGCTGGATTATGATAGAATGTTACGTAGGAGAGCTGGACAGGAAAATGAAAAAATTGGAGTTACAAGTGTTGTTGTTGGGGATTTACGAATTGTACGGTTAAGAAATGACCATCGTTTACCTCGCCCTTGCCTACTCGTAGTACTTCCCTAGTTTCTGTTGTAGATAATAAGTCACCTATCAGTACAAACAACAAGGCACCAAACAACCCGGTGCAAAAACCTGCGAAGAGAATATACGGCTGCTCTCTTCAGTTGCTGGTCTCGGACGAAACTGATGACCTCTCTTCTATCAATACCCATATGTTCCTTCGCCCATTTAGTGCATTGCACCGCTTCCACCTTCCACGGGGAGGGATGTCTGTGTTGCTAAGAGCGTTGAGTTGCGAAACGGTGGTGCCAAGGCACCAAACAACCCGGTGCAAAAACCTGCGAAGAGAATATACGGCTGCTCTCTTCAGTTGCTGGTCTCGGACGAAACTGATGACCTCTCTTCTATCAATACCCATATGTTCCTTCGCCCATTTAGTGCATTGCACCGCTTCCACCTTCCACGGGGAGGGATGTCTGTGTTGCTAAGAGCGTTGAGTTGCGAAACGGTGGTGCCAAGGCACCAAACAACCCGGTGCAAAAACCTGCGAAGAGAATATACGGCTGCTCTCTTCAGTTGCTGGTCTCGGACGAAACTGATGACCTCTCTTCTATCAATACCCATATGTTCCTTCGCCCATTTAGTGCATTGCACCGCTTCCACCTTCCACGGGGAGGGATGTCTGTGTTGCTAAGAGCGTTGAGTTGCGAAACGGTGGTGCCAAGGCACCAAACAACCCGGTGCAAAAACCTGCGAAGAGAATATACGGCTGCTCTCTTCAGTTGCTGGTCTCGGACGAAACTGATGACCTCTCTTCTATCAATACCCATATGTTCCTTCGCCCATTTAGTGCATTGCACCGCTTCCACCTTCCACGGGGAGGGATGTCTGTGTTGCTAAGAGCGTTGAGTTGCGAAACGGTGGTGCCAAGGCACCAAACAACCCGGTGCAAAAACCTGCGAAGAGAATATACGGCTGCTCTCTTCAGTTGCTGGTCTCGGACGAAACTGATGACCTCTCTTCTATCAATACCCATATGTTCCTTCGCCCATTTAGTGCATTGCACCGCTTCCACCTTCCACGGGGAGGGATGTCTGTGTTGCTAAGAGCGTTGAGTTGCGAAACGGTGGTGCCCTATTCCCATTAATGCGGCGATTTTGTTTGCATTAAACAATGAGCGCCCGCTGCTCTCAAACAACAATAATAAACGGGACGATGCGTAATTCAGTAGCGCAATTTTGAATGATGAAATCGAGAGGACGACGAGGAGTGTTGGTGTCGAATGCTCTTTATTTAATTCGGGTGTGCACACAATATGATTTACATATAACAAATTTCTGCAAAGAAATAATCAAATGCAGGCATAGACAGGAATGTCGAGAAGACGTTTTTTTTGTTCCGATCAAAGTATGCAAAATGACGGTGTGAGGCAACCGTGTTGGACAGGACATTTCGTTGCCCGAATTTCCGTTGGAACGAAAGAGCAGCTTTTAGCAATTCCGAAATTAGCAATCAAAAAGCTCCCTCGTTCGTTTCGATCGAACCCAAAATGAAGAACGCTCTGGTACGCTAATATTTCCAGTCGACCTGAAATTAAAAAATCGGTATTGACCCAAACTACGATGAGGTAATGACCAAAAAACGTGGACCTGAATTGTTTTAGATTCTTTTCGCAAGGATTTCTGAGAGCTCTTCCTTTTCTCGGTCTTTGTTTAACTCATTCTCGTGGCAGCTGTGTAGTCCCTCACATATATCTCTGGAAGTGACGATGCACCACCTATTGAATGCGTACTAATCTGCCGGGCAAGAGTGAGGGTGGGGAATTTTCAACATAAGGAGGGTAAGCAAGATTTGGCGATTCACTACCGACTATATTTTATATGCATGGCAAGCATGGCATAATGCTCGATTTTCGGTAAATCCTCAAGATCTCCTAGGTAGGGATTGATACTCATAGATGAAAGCTGTTTAATGATTAAATCAGTGACAGTTGAAAACCCTGGATTTCACAAATTTCATTCATTTTTTTCCATTTTTCGGAATTGCGGAAAGGAAATTCCAAAGAGCGTGTATGCAGTGATGCGGTAAGCATTAACGTTGCCGTATAAGGGATAAGAATAATTCAGTGCAGCCCTGAAACCATCGAATTTCGCTGAATTGTAACCGTGAGTCCAAGTCGCTTGTAGAACAAGCCAAGTATAAGCCCAGCTAAATATATCACTAGGCTTAGTCTGTTTACTCATTTCTCGAAGCGAACGGAAAAACCTGTGCAGTCACGACATCATTTCATCTAAACTACGGTTCTGTTCAGTTCATCAGACGTTGAATTGCATAACCATCTTTATATTCTTATATTTTTTGAGACCGTTTCAAGGAAACATTATGGCGTAATTGGAAGTTCAGTGAACTTTCAAGGGCATAACTGCGTTACCCTTTCAAATAAACACATGACATTTTAGGCAAAAGTGGATAATCAGATACGCCATTCAAACTCTTGATGTCATGAATACAAGCCAACGAAAGACTGAAAACACGTTATTAAAAATGAATTGAGTACAAACGTTCAGACTGCTGTACGCCCTAGCTCATAAATGCTCATTTTTCGATGAATATACGTTGTACAAACAGCTTTAAGGATTTTAATCAAAATCGTCACAAACAAAACGAACGATTGATACGCATAACGCAGATAACAAGGAAGCGATGTTCCGTCGGCCTGTCAATATGTTTAAAATTTAAAAATAAGCATGTCCGATATGTACTTCTTTCAGCCATTGCCGCTCGCAGACTTATACGATGGTAAAGATGGCGAAGAATTATGCTTATCCCCTGTGGCGAAGCCACAGTTTCGCCAAGCCAAATGAGCAGGGAAAAAAGCGCAGGAGGTGTATATATATATATATATATATATATAAAACAGAGCACGAGGTGTGTGGGTATATGTGCGAAATTCTGATTCTGTTCATGGACATTTGAAACTTTGCCATGCCTTCGCCAATTGTGCAGGAAAATATAAATCATCCGCCCAACAACGGATCGCAACTCATGTAGAGGGATGAGGAGATGCGGACAATAAGCAGAAATGGCACGGAAGAAGGAGAGAAAAACTTGACGGATTTGAGAGGAGCGGTTGAGGGAAGGAGGATGAGATGTGGAAGCATGGGAACAGGCGGACAAACCGCAGAAAAAGACGAAGGGGAAGGCTTTATAATGAGGTAGTGTATACACAAATAAGCATTACGCCATACTGAAAAAGAGTTTTACCGACAAAGAGTGAGGAATTTTCACTTGGCGAATTTTCGCAACTTAGTACTAACTAAAAATGGCGGTGCACAAAACGCCTTGTATTAAAGCTGTCGCAGGTGTTATTTTTAGGCGACTCAGTTTCCTTGGTTTGCACTGACCCTGTTCATCTTTGCGACAATTCAAATCGCATGTGGTTATCTCGAAAGCAGCTGAAATTCTTTTCCCCCCTTCCTCAAATTTGATAGGAATATGGTGATCCCTAATGTTTTTTGCAAAGTTGTAGAGGTCAACATGTTCCTGTCAAATTTTGCGGAGTACGATTTTTGCCATTTCTTATCATTTGTCCACAGTTTTATGGGTCGGGAATTCCGGGTCAATGCGAGCAACAAACTGTTAAAGCTGGGAAGGCTTTTTGCAATGCGCACGTGATGAAGGAGCAAAAAGTTTCGCATTCCTAGACGTTTTCTCTGCGAAGACTCTTGGGATTTACAGCTTCGGAGTGCTTTTCCATCTGTCGACTCCAAACTATTTCTAAGAAACCCTGGAAATTCCAGTTGACTGGCAGGGGGAATGGGGGGG
>JPKZ01000574.1:39400-107789 GCA_000803305.1 Toxocara canis
GAGGGCTGGGAAGGTCTGATAACCGCTACGAGTGATTGTGTATGGTGAAAACTAAGACTGACCACGCCATCGGTGAACGTCAGAGCCTTGACTTTCTCGCCAGTTTTCTCCCACTTCCTCAAAGCGCCTATGCCAGTGCAACGCCTGAGCAGTGCGAGGCACTCGTCTTTGATTTACAAAGATATTCACCTCCGAACTTATAGGTAACCCCCCAGACACATCATGTCTTACATAACACAATTGATGAGGTATTTGGCGAGATTAAGGCAGTAGTTGCTGGGGCACGTTCCTTCGGATGCTTCTGAGGAGCTCCCTAAATATAGTAACGCGCTGATCATCGTTTCCTGCACTGAAAACGCTCGTCGCTTACCAATTTTTGTAGCATCTAGTTGCCATTGTTGGCCTACGGACAGGCATGCCACTAGAAATGTCTTGCCGAGTCTCCAGGTGGCGGTGAGCAAAATCACAATGTCATGACAAGACGTGTATCCTGAAGCACCTAAAAAATTTATAGAAGAAAATCAAAACAAATTTCATTCAGTGGTGTACCAGAACTTCAGCACTGAAAACCTTTAGTCGGGCACAACAGTCAAGTGAGAATGATGCGAGGAACAATTAATACAGCATGATTGACATATTCTTTAACCTTCTCAACCGTCTTCGCGTACACAACAAGACGAGGCCACGCTACATGCGCGAAGCATTCTAAGACAGATCGACAGCAAATTATGTGTGCCCTACGGTGGTGATTGAAGCACTTGCTTTGTAGCGCTCGCACACTGCAGTTTCAATTTTTCTATGAACTTTCGCACACTCCTTTCGCGAAGTGGCAGTCGAACTGCGGATGTTCATTTCGTTTTTCCCGACGTCGATTGCTTACGGACAAACTGCCCAAAATAAACAAACCTCACTCTAGGGTGTGATCATGACTTATTCAAGATCAGCAAAACTTCATATTCTTCTTGTTGCCATTTTCTACCTTTTCAAAAGAGGGAAATGCAATCTATGCCTTGTCGTTTTCGTATACAAGCTTATTGATAAATGTGTGGTATTTCAGCGCTTCCGTCAATCAATCTACTTTAACCACATAGGCCGCTCATTTGTACATCACTGAAAAAAAAAACAGATGTAATCAAAATTCCGAACACCTGAACTCCATTTGTGTACTCTGAATTTGTAGCCTCATTCCAAATGTTTCCCTTATCACGACCACTGCCTAGTCTGCGTTTGAAGGAGGGTATTATGGCGACATCGTTTCTTCGCGCAAGTATGTCTTGTGCTAGTCTTGTAGTTTGAACTCGCGAACTGCCTTGACAGATGTATTGCAATCAACAAACTGAGAAATAATTAGAAGTCGTAGTTCTTGTCGGTTTTGGTGCAGAAAAGACAAACCCTCATTCCATCTTATTTTTGCGAAATAAGTAGAACTCTTCTTCCGGTTAGGATGTCTCGCATGTACTGATGGGACCGCGCTTGCGCTTTTGCTAGACAAGGACAGTTTAGTGAGGTGCAAGGTATTAATAGACTTTCTTGCCTATTTGGATGCATTTGTGGTAGCTGGTTTGTGCTTCTTCATGTTCATTGTTTCTTGTGCTTCTTGTGCTTTCTTGTGCTTCTTCATATTTGTGCTTCTTCATTGTGCTTCTTCATATTTGCGCGTCTGCCAAGTTAGCATTAAGCACAGCCCACCATCGCGACGGCGTGCGTCTTCATGTGCACATGCGGAGTCGATCTGTCGGTCCCTTTGATTCAGGTCTAGAGTTAATGAAGATCGTGACTTAAATTCTGAATGCAGTATAACCTCCCATGCGCAACTCCAAACGAGCTTGCCAATGCAAGGGGAACGTGCGCAGCACCAAGTTGGAAGATATCGCAAATGTTTTCCACGGAGTGCGTTTCACACCACACGGGATGTACATTAGTAGCAATGCAAACGTCCATCCGAAGATTTGCAGAATAGGACGAAGGAAATTTGCATCTCCGTCATTTCTAACATCACTCGGTATTGACCGGTTCGTTGGTTGAATCACCATAGCGTCCATCATGTGGGCGACATAGGGATTATTCCAACTCGTTTTGAAACAGGAACAGAACGGTTTAGGGGCTGGATGCTCATCAGTAAATGCGTTGCACTTTTGTGGTTTCTCTTCAAACGACACTCGCAAAAACTATCGCAGCGACAGCAACAACAGCACCGCCAACAACCACAACTGTAGCACCGGCAACCACAATTGTAGCACCAAGAGTCGCAACTGCAGCACCAACAGCCACGACTGCAGCACTAACGACCGCAACAGCGGCGACCGTGACAACGACAGCGGCTTGGACTGTCAGCGGTATGCGAGAATGTGCTTCACAGAGCCATATAGCACAGCAACAGAGGGAGGATGCCAGAAGAGGTGCAACATATGTAACGGTCGCGGCAGCGCCAACAACTGCGGAAGTCTCGTTTCATATTGCGGTGATCCGGCTCTTCAGTCAGTACTTCGATGGAGATGCCCAGTGTTCTGCGTTTTTTGCTCGTAACGCTCGAAAATGTCAGCGACCATGCAGCGTTTTCAATTCTGCTCAATAATCCTTTGCTTAGAACATTAAAAGGTGAAAGACTGCTTGGGAAGTTCAAATTGCGCTATTTTTTCTTGAGTTAGTAATAACTCTTTCGATATGGATTTGCTGTGCATGCCAATAATTTACTGCTATCGGTTCGTTTTCAATAAAGGAGCACAACCAATCGTTCGTAGAGAAAAAATTCACCGCTTTTTATGAGGCAGGACAGCTACGCTGCCTGGACAACACTGGTACTTCGTAAAATGGGCTGAACCACTCTCGCATCGCGCACTGGTCCACTCGAAATTCTGCAAGGTAAAGCCATGCCAAACCAATCAACGGAAATCAGTGAACAACCAGCCGGAACAAAGCAAAGCATCACGCCTTTGCCATAAAGATTGATATATTGTGATGCGACCAAAATGCTTTCGCTGGATGATTTTGAAGGACAGTGGGAAGTGGAAAGATCATAATTGCATGTGGCTTAGGTGCACAAAAATTTTTTGCAGTAATCACACGTATTGGCCGTTATTCGAGGAAGGGCAATAGTGGAAACGTAATCCACCTCACATGCTTACTTGCGTGTATTCATACATATTGATAGTGGGCTGAACACCGTTACTTTGTAATCTGCGTTCTGCATATTGATCGTTCTTTCTGTTTGGGAGCAATTCGACAGAAACATAGAGTATCATTTATCCAGCTTAAATTTATCAGAAAATGAACACATATAAACCGCTGCTTGCAGCAATTAATATAATTGCATTTAATTCCATCTTAATTACGCTTTCTTCTGTCTTTCCTAACTCGGATTCTCTTGATATGTATTCTGAGCATATAGAGCTACAGTGGCTCATCTGGTTAGTTGGTTATTCACTTTTACTTAAAACATCATGTGGTTATATTAAAAGGTAACGCCGTGATGCCCTTGGAAGTTCATTGAGCTTCCATTTTTTGAACGGTCGTACAAAAATTGAGAGAATAGAGTCTCAAAATCCAGCCAAGTTCGATGGTTTCAGGGTTGCACTGACTCACTCTTATCACTTATACGGAAAGGTTAATGCTTACCGCATCATTGTAAATATGCTCTTCGCAATCTCGTTCTCGCAGTTTCTCCTCCGCAGTTCCGAAAAATGGAAAAACTTGAAACGAACTGCGTGGAAAGAGGTGCAACATATGTAACGGTCGCGGCAGCGCCAACAACTGCGGAAGTCTCGTTTCATATTGCGGTGATCCGGCTCTTCAGTCAGTACTTCGATGGAGATGCCCAGTGTTCTGCGTTTTTTGCTCGTAACGCTCGAAAATGTCAGCGACCATGCAGCGTTTTCAATTCTGCTCAATAATCCTTTGCTTAGAACATTAAAAGGTGAAAGACTGCTTGGGAAGTTCAAATTGCGCTATTTTTTCTTGAGTTAGTAATAACTCTTTCGATATGGATTTGCTGTGCATGCCAATAATTTACTGCTATCGGTTCGTTTTCAATAAAGGAGCACAACCAATCGTTCGTAGAGAAAAAATTCACCGCTTTTTATGAGGCAGGACAGCTACGCTGCCTGGACAACACTGGTACTTCGTAAAATGGGCTGAACCACTCTCGCATCGCGCACTGGTCCACTCGAAATTCTGCAAGGTAAAGCCATGCCAAACCAATCAACGGAAATCAGTGAACAACCAGCCGGAACAAAGCAAAGCATCACGCCTTTGCCATAAAGATTGATATATTGTGATGCGACCAAAATGCTTTCGCTGGATGATTTTGAAGGACAGTGGGAAGTGGAAAGATCATAATTGCATGTGGCTTAGGTGCACAAAAATTTTTTGCAGTAATCACACGTATTGGCCGTTATTCGAGGAAGGGCAATAGTGGAAACGTAATCCACCTCACATGCTTACTTGCGTGTATTCATACATATTGATAGTGGGCTGAACACCGTTACTTTGTAATCTGCGTTCTGCATATTGATCGTTCTTTCTGTTTGGGAGCAATTCGACAGAAACATAGAGTATCATTTATCCAGCTTAAATTTATCAGAAAATGAACACATATAAACCGCTGCTTGCAGCAATTAATATAATTGCATTTAATTCCATCTTAATTACGCTTTCTTCTGTCTTTCCTAACTCGGATTCTCTTGATATGTATTCTGAGCATATAGAGCTACAGTGGCTCATCTGGTTAGTTGGTTATTCACTTTTACTTAAAACATCATGTGGTTATATTAAAAGGTAACGCCGTGATGCCCTTGGAAGTTCATTGAGCTTCCATTTTTTGAACGGTCGTACAAAAATTGAGAGAATAGAGTCTCAAAATCCAGCCAAGTTCGATGGTTTCAGGGTTGCACTGACTCACTCTTATCACTTATACGGAAAGGTTAATGCTTACCGCATCATTGTAAATATGCTCTTCGCAATCTCGTTCTCGCAGTTTCTCCTCCGCAGTTCCGAAAAATGGAAAAACTTGAAACGAACTGCGTGGAATCTAGGGTTTTCGACTGTCACTGCTTTAATCTCTAAACAGTTTTCATCTATGAGCATCAACTCATTTCTATGGGCTCGTGAGGAGTTACCGACTAATCAAGCATTATCTCATGATTGCCATGCATGTGAAATATATTCGGCAATGGGTCGCTAAATCTAGCTTACCCTACTTATGTTGAAAATTCCCCACCCCACTCTCGTTCTATAAATTTGTACCGATTCGGTGGGTGGTGCGTCCTCAGCCCAGAGCTATACGTGAGTCCGCGTGGTCACCATCACGTTCGTTATTGGAAATGCGAAAAAAGCAAAAACGTCACCGACTTGATCAGTATCACTTCACGGTTTAGGTCGTGACCGATTATTTAATTTTAAGTGGAGCACAAATTCTGGCACACCACAGAGCTCCTCATTTAGAGTTGGAATAATATGTGGACGGAAGAGAGATTTTAGTGATTGCGAGTTTTGGAATTGCAATAAGCTGCTCTTCAATTCGAACGGAAATTCGGACAAAAAGCTTCATGTTAATACTTCTACCTCTTATGGGAAAAATTAAAAAAATATTTATTAAATATTAAAAATAAAAAAAATATATAAAACTTATGTGAAACGGTATGTTTTGACGACATCTGCATCGGACGCAATGAGCGCGTTGTAAAAGCGCAGAGCCATAAACTGGCGGAGAGACCCCAACGAACACCTCGTCAGCATCCTCCAACAGCTGCGGCTAGAAAGAGCAAGAAATCGAACCTCTTAACTATCAAAGCTTCGACAGACGTAGGGAGAAACTGAGAACGAGCAATGACCATGAACACTTCCGCGTGAGCAGAACTTTCATTGATGTGCTAAAGAGCACACAAGAAAAACCGACAAATCCGAAACATTGACCTCTGGTCCACAAAGGCCAATGCAAACGTTGTTGAACATTTGGCATATTCATCTACCATTTGTACGACCGTTCGCGCCCCTCTATCGCGCTGTTGTAGTGGGAGCTATATTCTGACAATCCTCTTGTCCTTTAGAACGGATGACTGCGATCGAAACAGAGCTTAGCGATGGAGGAGAGGCGGATCAATACTCCGTGTTGCCAGTTGCAAACGAACTGTGTACATTTAACAAATGTTCATCTACCTGAAACAGAGCTTAGCTATCGACGACAGTCAGATCAATACTCCGTGTTGCCAGTTGCATATGAATTAAGCAGATTTAACAAATGTTCATCTACCTCGTGTTTGGCACTCTTGAACCTTTCAGAACAGGAGGTTGCACTGCGTGGCCCATCGCCTTTATATAATGAGCCTTCAACATTTGCTCACTTCAGTCGTTCAGTCAATTCCCTCTACATGAGACACGCAGGCCGCTCATCTCTAGCTCACCTCCGAAGATGAGTTGGGTGATCACCATTGTGACCGCCTTGAGCCTACTCGTGCCGTTGAGTCGGACTCCACCCTCCGAGTCTTACTTATTGCCATTCAGAAATAATGGATCCGAAGAAGCTAATTAGCACCTGCCGCCATGGTTGGTTTTCTGGAGGAGTGGCATAGCCATTCCTACGGTGTTTATGCACACTCCAGGCCGTTCCATTATTATAATCATTCACAAATTTCTGCTAGCAAAAACGTCGTTATAATCTGTGATTCCGATGTTGGAATCCACTCAAAAATACGAATCAGTTGCGGGGTGAAAGTGTAAACTTTTTCATGCGTGAGCTTGTTGCAGCTCTGAAGTGTTCGGTGTTTGTCCCCCCGTGTAATGGTCCCTTTCAAAGACGACGCGTTCCACATCATAACTGTACTGTCTTTCTTACTAAGCAATGCAGACGAGCTAGATGCTGTTCACTTTCCATGACCTGATTGTTGTGAAGGCCTAAAATTTCTATCGTCTGTTGAAGTGTCCGTCGATAAGCAGCCACATATTTCTTTTGAACCTTCGGACACCGAGCTGAGGGGAGGGGGGGGATTAGGAGGAGCGACTGGATTCACTGCGAAGAATATCCTGCAAACAAAAGCAAACTTAACTCGAGCTAAAGTGGATCGATATCAGCGTAGTTCCCATTTTGTGATACACACGTCGACAAAGCACTTATGTACCCCACAAAATGAAATGAATTCTGAAATAGCACGATCAGACGCTATCGGCAGTGAATGCTTCGAGGGAACAAAGAGCGTACGCTGTTTCGGCATAAGTTCCTGCAATTCTTGCAGTGACTGTAAGTGCATGTCCATAAATCAAGTATTGAGCGGAGAAATGTTGTTTACTATCTAGCCTCCTAACGTCGGTCATTCTAAATGTAGTTGGTGACTATGCTAAGGCAGGCTACAATGTATCTTTTCCCTCCAAACTTTTTTTTGGAAAAGCCCGTTAGGAAGGGTGGCTGGTATGAGCAGCTGTAACAGCATTCGTTCAGAATTAAGGCGGGAGGAATAGTTGAAGATTTTTGTTGGCCATTTGGTTAATCCGAAATTGCGTGAACCACCATATGAGGTTATTCCTGGGAACCTTGACTGGACTCAAGGACACTGCCGTTAGCTTTGTCGCTGCTGTAATTGAAAAGCCCTATTCGGCCAGGCTTGGAAGTGTCAGAAATGCTTAACTTTGTTTACTGCGTTGTGCAGCACGCGTTCGGCCAGATGCTGTGATGACGGCTATCGCTGGACCAGACAGTTTCGGAAATAGTGAGATGCCGTGAGTGTTTGATGTACTTTGGAGTAGATCTACTTGCGAAGGCCTCAATAACTGAGAGCACTGAGATTCTCGTCGATGAATGCCTCCCCAGTAGGTACGAATCATGACATGGCTTTGAAGTGGTGAGCCACGCTATTTTCGAGATAGCCGTATCTTAGTCAATGCTGTTTAATTTTGGCTTTGTCTTCCACTGACTTTTGTGTTGTTTTCCTTCATACCGGATATATATATATATATATATATATATATATATATATATATATATATATATATATATATATATATATATATATATATATATATATATATATATATATATATATATATATATATATATATATATATATATATATATATATATATATATATATATATATATATATATATATATATATATATATATATATATATATATATATATATATATATATATATATATATATATATATATATATATATATATATATATATATATATATATATATATATATATATATATATATATATATATATATATATATATATATATATATATATATATATATATATATATATATATATATATATATATATATATATATATATATATATATATATATATATATATATATATATATATATATATATATATATATATATATATATATATATATATATATATATATATATATATATATATATATATATATATATATATATATATATATATATATATATATATATATATATATATATATATATATATATATATATATATATATATATATATATATATATATATATATATATATATATATATATATATATATATATATATATATATATATATATATATATATATATATATATATATATATATATATATATATATATATATATATATATATATATATATATATATATATATATATATATATATATATATATATATATATATATATATATATATATATATATATATATATATATATATATATATATATATATATATATATATATATATATATATATATATATATATATATATATATATATATATATATATATATATATATATATATATATATATATATATATATATATATATATATATATATATATATATATATATATATATATATATATATATATATATATATATATATATATATATATATATATATATATATATATATATATATATATATATATATATATATATATATATATATATATATATATATATATATATATATATATATATATATATATATATATATATATATATATATATATATATATATATATATATATATATATATATATATATATATATATATATATATATATATATATATATATATATATATATATATATATATATATATATATATATATATATATATATATATATATATATATATATATATATATATATATATATATATATATATATATATATATATATATATATATATATATATATATATATATATATATATATATATATATATATATATATATATATATATATATATATATATATATATATATATATATATATATATATATATATATATATATATATATATATATATATATATATATATATATATATATATATATATATATATATATATATATATATATATATATATATATATATATATATATATATATATATATATATATATATATATATATATATATATATATATATATATATATATATATATATATATATATATATATATATATATATATATATATATATATATATATATATATATATATATATATATATATATATATATATATATATATATATATATATATATATATATATATATATATATATATATATATATATATATATATATATATATATATATATATATATATATATATATATATATATATATATATATATATATATATATATATATATATATATATATATATATATATATATATATATATATATATATATATATATATATATATATATATATATATATATATATATATATATATATATATATATATATATATATATATATATATATATATATATATATATATATATATATATATATATATATATATATATATATATATATATATATATATATATATATATATATATATATATATATATATATATATATATATATATATATATATATATATATATATATATATATATATATATATATATATATATATATATATATATATATATATATATATATATATATATATATATATATATATATATATATATATATATATATATATATATATATATATATATATATATATATATATATATATATATATATATATATATATATATATATATATATATATATATATATATATATATATATATATATATATATATATATATATATATATATATATATATATATATATATATATATATATATATATATATATATATATATATATATATATATATATATATATATATATATATATATATATATATATATATATATATATATATATATATATATATATATATATATATATATATATATATATATATATATATATATATATATATATATATATATATATATATATATATATATATATATATATATATATATATATATATATATATATATATATATATATATATATATATATATATATATATATATATATATATATATATATATATATATATATATATATATATATATATATATATATATATATATATATATATATATATATATATATATATATATATATATATATATATATATATATATATATATATATATATATATATATATATATATATATATATATATATATATATATATATATATATATATATATATATATATATATATATATATATATATATATATATATATATATATATATATATATATATATATATATATATATATATATATATATATATATATATATATATATATATATATATATATATATATATATATATATATATATATATATATATATATATATATATATATATATATATATATATATATATATATATATATATATATATATATATATATATATATATATATATATATATATATATATATATATATATATATATATATATATATATATATATATATATATATATATATATATATATATATATATATATATATATATATATATATATATATATATATATATATATATATATATATATATATATATATATATATATATATATATATATATATATATATATATATATATATATATATATATATATATATATATATATATATATATATATATATATATATATATATATATATATATATATATATATATATATATATATATATATATATATATATATATATATATATATATATATATATATATATATATATATATATATATATATATATATATATATATATATATATATATATATATATATATATATATATATATATATATATATATATATATATATATATATATATATATATATATATATATATATATATATATATATATATATATATATATATATATATATATATATATATATATATATATATATATATATATATATATATATATATATATATATATATATATATATATATATATATATATATATATATATATATATATATATATATATATATATATATATATATATATATATATATATATATATATATATATATATATATATATATATATATATATATATATATATATATATATATATATATATATATATATATATATATATATATATATATATATATATATATATATATATATATATATATATATATATATATATATATATATATATATATATTTCTTTTGAACCTTCGGACACCGAGCTGAGGGGAGGGGGGGGGATTAGGAGGAGCGACTGGATTCACTGCGAAGAATATCCTGCAAACAAAAGCAAACTTAACTCGAGCTAAAGTGGATCGATATCAGCGTAGTTCCCATTTTGTGATACACACGTCGACAAAGCACTTATGTACCCCACAAAATGAAATGAATTCTGAAATAGCACGATCAGACGCTATCGGCAGTGAATGCTTCGAGGGAACAAAGAGCGTACGCTGTTTCGGCATAAGTTCCTGCAATTCTTGCAGTGACTGTAAGTGCATGTCCATAAATCAAGTATTGAGCGGAGAAATGTTGTTTACTATCTAGCCTCCTAACGTCGGTCATTCTAAATGTAGTTGGTGACTATGCTAAGGCAGGCTACAATGTATCTTTTCCCTCCAAACTTTTTTTTGGAAAAGCCCGTTAGGAAGGGTGGCTGGTATGAGCAGCTGTAACAGCATTCGTTCAGAATTAAGGCGGGAGGAATAGTTGAAGATTTTTGTTGGCCATTTGGTTAATCCGAAATTGCGTGAACCACCATATGAGGTTATTCCTGGGAACCTTGACTGGACTCAAGGACACTGCCGTTAGCTTTGTCGCTGCTGTAATTGAAAAGCCCTATTCGGCCAGGCTTGGAAGTGTCAGAAATGCTTAACTTTGTTTACTGCGTTGTGCAGCACGCGTTCGGCCAGATGCTGTGATGACGGCTATCGCTGGACCAGACAGTTTCGGAAATAGTGAGATGCCGTGAGTGTTTGATGTACTTTGGAGTAGATCTACTTGCGAAGGCCTCAATAACTGAGAGCACTGAGATTCTCGTCGATGAATGCCTCCCCAGTAGGTACGAATCATGACATGGCTTTGAAGTGGTGAGCCACGCTATTTTCGAGATAGCCGTATCTTAGTCAATGCTGTTTAATTTTGGCTTTGTCTTCCACTGACTTTTGTGTTGTTTTCCTTCATACCGGATATATATATATATATATATATATATATATATATATATATGTACATGTATATATATTATATATGTATATATATGTATATATATATGAACATGTACACATTTATATATACACAGATGATACTGCGTATTTTGCATTCTGAATACCATCCTGTTCTCTCTCGACTATTATAATTTGGAAGGGTAGCAAAATGACGTGAAATAATTCAAATGAAGTTCTATGCAATACACCAGGAAATAGCTATGCTTTTGTGAGAGCACACCTAAGAAGCGCACAGGATATGACAAGAAAACGACAAAGGTTCACCAAAACCTAAATGCTAAAAATGGCGAAATGCGTCTTAGTAGCTGAAAACGAAAGATGAGCACAAGGTGTTTATTTTGCAAAATCTCACTGCCAGCATAAAACAGTGCAGGTGGAACGAATCATTCGCAGTGCGGGGATTTGCGTAACTTTCGCTGTTCCCTTTGGCGAAATTTTCACTGGAATATGTACATGTATATATGTTATATATGTATATATATGTATATATATATGAACATGTACACATTTATATATACACAGATGATACTGCGTATTTTGCATTCTGAATACCATCCTGTTCTCTCTCGACTATTATAATTTGGAAGGGTAGCAAAATGACGTGAAATAATTCAAATGAAGTTCTATGCAATACACCAGGAAATAGCTATGCTTTTGTGAGAGCACACCTAAGAAGCGCACAGGATATGACAAGAAAACGACAAAGGTTCACCAAAACCTAAATGCTAAAAATGGCGAAATGCGTCTTAGTAGCTGAAAACGAAAGATGAGCACAAGGTGTTTATTTTGCAAAATCTCACTGCCAGCATAAAACAGTGCAGGTGGAACGAATCATTCGCAGTGCGGGGATTTGCGTAACTTTCGCTGTTCCCTTTGGCGAAATTTTCACTGGAACTGAACGTCCTCTTCATGTTTCACTACTGAGCCTTAAGCCGATATTGCATGTGCTCTCGTTCAGCACTTGGAACTCGTACTGCGCCTCCTCAGGGAACGCGCACGAACCTTCCAGGTGATGTTCACGCCACACATAACGCGAAAACAATGTTAGTATAGAGTCGCAGTTAGATACGCGCTAGCAAGGACATCGCTATATTGGCGGACGCGGTGTCTCTATGAGGATTCCACGACTGTTTCCGAAAGTGATCCGAGCCGTAGAAGCCGAACACAACCACTGTTAAGCGGCGCTCAGATGCACTGGGCGGTCAGAAATGGAAAGCGCGCTGAAGTGAGCAATGATCGCTGAAATCGGATCACAGGCTTGATCCGTTTGCGAATCATGTAAACAAATAATCCCTTGGATTACTTATTGCTGCGCTACGCTTGTTTTTAATCTCTGGAACAAAAACTTTGCAAACATAATCGAAATCCGCGAGGTTCATTCTCATAACAGCTTCTCGCTTCACTTGTTTTCAAGCGTCATCTGCAGAAAGCGTATATTATAGTCACTGTGATTGACCACTCAACGACGTTATTTTCCAAAAGACAAGGAACCTGTACTACACAACGTGATTGTTAATTTGACTGAACTGGATAGCAATCAAATTCATCCAAATAACAAAAACAAAGAGGTCGGCCTATATACACCACACTATAACGTGCGTGTCGCTGTTTCGGGACGGTTATCTACGTTATTTCGTGAATGACCAGGATTGTGCGTGCCATTTGTAATTAATTAGATGAAAAGTGTGATCGAAGGAAAAAGTAGGGAACATCACAAAAACGAAATTACTCAAAACTGTCCGAGGAGCTGTGGAGAGGAAACGAACTAAGATTGGACAAGGATAACTGAACGCTAAAGAAGATATAAGGGACAGAAATTAATATTGGCGATCAACCCTGACCTCCACCACACCCACCAACAAAACATAAGAAAGCAGGAAAATAAAAGGATCCACGCAAGCCTATAGGTATCCTGCAAGGATCTGTCGCTTCTGCTATCCGGTTAACCTTCGGACTGTGCAGGATGGTTTTCATGGTTCCCACTACGTCTTGGAAATTCCTATTTAATGCCAAAATATAAACTGAATATGGGAAGGCGTCGGTGCCCTTCCTAACACAATCAGTGGTGTGGCATCCACGGGGTCCATGAGAAACCTAAACGGGGCTCCTATGAGATCGATAGCGTTCTCCGTTTTAAAGTAGGCGGGGATCCCTAAGACACCCGTCTTCAAATCCGGCGTGCCTAACTCAAAACCATTGACCTTCGGAATGTCCAAAGAGCCATCTTTTAGCTGGCGCCATCGTCCCGCGCTACTTAAACTCCGGGCAGCGCAGAAACAACAAATGCGACCCGTCGCTGCTTTACGTGTTGCTGTGCCGTTTTGATGATACATCATGGGTATTTTGATCTTCATGTCCTTTTCAGCAGACGAATGTTATCGAAGCAGAGCTTATCCGAACATGTTGCCAGCTCGTCATGAATTACCACAATTCAACAAAAGAACTTCGGCTCTGCCAGTTTTGATCCGTTCAAAACAACGCCAAGTACCAGTTTGGGATCTATCCTTCGTCCATATAAAGCCATCCGGAGACATGAATTCCAGTCTTTCATCCAATTCGTTCTAGGCGAACCCCATAGGTTTGTCATCCGCATGCCACCGAAGAACCACAATACTGATCGTGATTCCACGTGTGTGAGACTTGTCCTTGCATTCCCAGTCTGAAGCCTGTTTCAAAGCCTTCCGTTTAATATTGACTGTGGCAAGTGTGCATTGAGAGAGAGGGTCAATGCAAGGATTGTGTTGATCGTGTTGATGCGGGTTATTGCACCAGAGTTAAGACCAGGCTCTATTAAACTGAATACAGACTGACAGTGCTGCTTAGATAGGTGAGCGTGCGTGCTGTTCTTCAGAACGAGAGGGAAAAATCGATGCATCTCTGCTGTTGCTGCCACACGCCTTCAACGTAGAAAACAGTATGTTTTCACCAGTGCGATGCGAATTATTAATAAAGTCGCTTTGAGACATGCACCGAGATGTTGTACGAGTTTTAGTGCTTTAGTTGTTCAGCTATTACACATCACCTTTATTGTCAAGCGTTCTCCACACCACATGGCAATCCATGAGTAATTGGCATCCCACGAGTCTTGGGCAGGAAAATCATCCAGATCGGTCTCCAGTCAGCACTGTATAGCTGTATTTTGTAATTGTTATGTATATCACTCACGAGGTCATAAGCTCAGAAGATCAGTTTTCATAATAGCGAACTCCCGATATTTTGTCATGGCCACAACGTTTACGTTCAAGAGGCCCAAACGTTGGCACGAGCGCACCCGATCACTTATTACCGAATTACGTAGGCAGTGCCCATAACTTTGTGTGTATTGCGCTATCGAACCTTCAAACTTTCTATCCGAACGCATCAAATGCCAGCGAGATTTCAGAATCACACAATGAACACACGTGTCCTCTATCTTCTCGCACTGCTAATTTCTGGTATGTTCTTCCACGTCACATATTTTTGAACTAATTCCCTAAAGATACCTTCCACGAAGCAGCGTGCAAATAACTATAGCCGTTAGAGCTGAATAGATCGGAATGTGAGAGCCGCGGAAAAGCGGTTAGGCTACAGGGAACTTTCAGCAGGCCAATTTCGAGTATTGTGCAGGCCCTCCATGTCTGTGTCGATTGAGTTAGTCAAGCACGCTAAAACTTATGGCACAAAGAGAGCAGAGGCTGGGGCAGATTTCCAAAGTAATCCAGACAATAGGGAAAAACTTTCAGTTATAAGTTCTCCTAATGACCTCGCTGAATACCAACGAGCGCAATTTCAGTTGTTGCATCGCAAGCCGCTACAACAACAACTACAGCAGCAACAACCACAACTGCGGCAACAACAACAACTGCAGCAACAACCACAACTGCAGCAACAACCACAACTGCAGCAACAACCACAACTGCAGCAACAACCACAACTGCAACAGGAACGACCACAACTGCAACAACCACAACTGCAGCAACAACCACAACTGCAGCAACAACCACAACTGCAGCAACAACCACAACTGCAGCAACAACCACAACTGCAGCAACAACCACAACTGCAGCAACAACCACAACTGCAGCAACAACCACAACTGCAGCAACAACCACAACTGCAGCAACAACCACAACTGCAGCAACAACCACAACTGCAGCAACAACCACAACTGCAGCAACAACCACAACTGCAGCAACAACCACAACTGCAGCAACAACCACAACTGCAGCAACAACCACAACTGCAGCAACAACCACAACTGCAGCAACAACCACAACTGCAGCAACAACCACAACTGCAGCAACAACCACAACTGCAGCAACAACCACAACTGCAGCAACAACCACAACTGCAGCAACAACCACAACTGCAGCAACAACCACAACTGCAGCAACAACCACAACTGCAGCAACAACCACAACTGCAGCAACAACCACAACTGCAGCAACAACCACAACTGCAGCAACAACCACAACTGCAGCAACAACCACAACTGCAGCAACAACCACAACTGCAGCAACAACCACAACTGCAGCAACAACCACAACTGCAGCAACAACCACAACTGCAGCAACAACCACAACTGCAGCAACAACCACAACTGCAGCAACAACCACAACTGCAGCAACAACCACAACTGCAGCAACAACCACAACTGCAGCAACAACCACAACTGCAGCAACAACCACAACTGCAGCAACAACCACAACTGCAGCAACAACCACAACTGCAGCAACAACCACAACTGCAGCAACAACCACAACTGCAGCAACAACCACAACTGCAACAGGAACGACCACAACTGCAACAGGAACGACCACAACAGGGGCTGCGACAACCACAACAGCTGCAGGAACGACTACGACTGCAGCGGGGATGACAACTACAGCAACCGGAGCGACGACAACTGGGGGGGCAGTGACAACGACGGCTGCTTGTGTTGACAACGCTAATGACTGCCAAGTGTTCATGCAACTCTGTTTCGTCCAGCCATATAGTAGGGCAATACAGGGAAGATGCCGAAGGACATGCAACATTTGCAACTGTCAGGACACTGCCAACGACTGTGCTAACTATGTCTCGGTGTGCTTGAACCCGACCTATCAACCAGTTCTTCGAACGAGATGCCCACTGACGTGCGGCTTGTGTTAACAATGCTCGACATCGCAACGTGTTCTTCGGCCTTCTGGGGACTGTGCAAACCGTCCAGTACTCTAAACCTTCATTTTTCGGACACGGCCGAAATAGTGGGAACGTTGTTCCACCGATTGCATGAAAACGTAAAGGAAAAGTTATTGATTGTATTCGTTACCAAACTTCAATAAAAGATTGAAGCAACTATGTGAGCGAAGCACTGCTGTTTTTTATCACTGTATCACATTAACGGCCAAACGACGAAGTGCTTCATGCGTGAGCTTGATCGAGCAGTGACGTGACGAACAACTGTTTTTTCATATAATGATCGCGTTTTTATAGAAAGGGTTTCCCTGTGTCAACCACACCCTCCATCTGAGCATCCGATGCCGCCATGCTCGATGTCGATCTGCTCATATGGCCTATTCGTGCTAGGTTCTGAAATTGATGACATCAGTTCAAAATGCTCTGCAATAAATAGCGAAAAGAATTTGAAATCGAATCCAATATTAGCCGCTTGAATTCCGAGCAACCTTCTGCGCGTAGAAACACGTAAAGGCAAAGGCAACCACAAGAGGAATAGTCTTCATTCAGATGAAAGAAGAAAAGTGCACGCGGCAGTAAAATATATTAAAAAACGGTACCAACACAAATGCGGCTTTATAAGCAGATGTGTAGATGAATTGCACATATGTATTGGAAAGAAACGCATATAGTAAGCAACGAATCGCAAGCAAATGAGTTGCACATGTATACATACAAAAGCGAAATCATTCAGTATAATAAAGTAAGCTAAGCATATGAATATGAGATCTGAGTCAATAAATAGAAGGAGCTCTGAGGTCAAATGAGTCGAGGCGGTTCATGAACGTTCTGCGCCTCAGCGATTCTGCAGGGAAGTTCATTCCAAACACGAACTACTCTGAATGGAAGCAATAGAGGACACTGATCACACAAAAGGTTTTGCGTGCTAATTGGTAACAATGGGATCGACGTTCACGCTGATTAAGTAGGGCAAATAAAATCTTTAGCGGTATATCAGTGAAATCTCTGACAACTTTAAAATATAGTGCTAGGTCTGGGCGACACCGCAGAGATTCGAGATTAAATATCTTCAACCTGTCCATATAATCAGGTGTACAGGGTCCCACGAACAGCTTAGGAAGTACCATGCGAGCATAATATTCTCGCACTTTTTCAACAACTTTTATGTCACTGATCGAGTATGGTGACCATGCTTGCGCACAGTATTCTAGTATGGGACGGCAGTACACAATATGTACTTTGCAATAATATTCAATGCATCTCTATTGCAATGCAGATGCATCTGTTTGGGCTCTCTAAATAACACCAGCAATCCCATCTCTTACAGCCGAAATCATTACCGACAATGCTGGTGTATCGGATAGACGGTCATTTCGCTCATGCGGAAACCTACCCGTTACAATAACTTCAACGACGTCCCATAAGGAGGATGTCAAACTTGTAGCTGGATAATCTGGCACATCTCCTTACCAACCTTGAAGATGTCTTTATTTGAAGTAACGCTCCTTTCTACTCTGCTCGACTAAAGTGCGAAAATTACTTCATTCTCAACGCTCAGCGAATTTCCTGAAAACTAAATTAGGTTGGAATGGATGTCGATTTTCCTGAAATCGATTTTCTGAAATCGATTCCCTGAAATCGATCTTCCTGAAAAAAAAAAAGAAAACTAAATCGATTTTCCTGAAAACCATCTTTTCATTCACTTGCTAGCCGCGTGCGAATTATCAGCTTTTTCGTCGCAATAAATTTAAAAATCAAAACAAGTTATGGGTTTGAAGGAAAGAGACAATTAAACGTCGCATAGCAGTGCTATTCTGCTTAACAATAACAACGTCTGCATTTTTCCCCTACATCTCGACAGAAGAAACATTTTCGAAGGAAGTATATATACACAGAACATTTGCAAACAATTCGCACAGTCAAATCACCGACCTCTTTTCCAATGGCATCGTACCGCTATCTGTTTGTCGTTTTCCTTCTGGTCCTCGCCTCTCTTATCGCCTGTAAGTCATTAGTGAAGGATTTTCACCCGTGTTTCATTTCCCGACTGAATCACTAAGTCATTAGTGATTCACCCGCATTAGGACATCCCAACACTATTTCTTCCCCGCGCTGTGGCGATGACTTCAAACATGGAGATTTATGAGGAAGAACCGCAAACCCAAACGATGCAAGCAACAATGAGGTGACATTTTTCCAATGGCATCGTACCGCTATCTGTTTGTCGTTTTCCTTCTGGTCCTCGCCTCTCTTATCGCCTGTAAGTCATTAGTGAAGGATTTTCACCCGTGTTTCATTTCCCGACTGAATCACTAAGTCATTAGTGATTCACCCGCATTAGGACATCCCAACACTATTTCTTCCCCGCGCTGTGGCGATGACTTCAAACATGGAGATTTATGAGGAAGAACCGCAAACCCAAACGATGCAAGCAACAATGAGGTGACATTTTTCCAATGGCATCGTACCGCTATCTGTTTGTCGTTTTCCTTCTGGTCCTCGCCTCTCTTATCGCCTGTAAGTCATTAGTGAAGGATTTTCACCCGTGTTTCATTTCCCGACTGAATCACTAAGTCATTAGTGATTCACCCGCATTAGGACATCCCAACACTATTTCTTCCCCGCGCTGTGGCGATGACTTCAAACATGGAGATTTATGAGGAAGAACCGCAAACCCAAACGATGCAAGCAACAATGAGGTGACATTTTTCCAATGGCATCGTACCGCTATCTGTTTGTCGTTTTCCTTCTGGTCCTCGCCTCTCTTATCGCCTGTAAGTCATTAGTGAAGGATTTTCACCCGTGTTTCATTTCCCGACTGAATCACTAAGTCATTAGTGATTCACCCGCATTAGGACATCCCAACACTATTTCTTCCCCGCGCTGTGGCGATGACTTCAAACATGGAGATTTATGAGGAAGAACCGCAAACCCAAACGATGCAAGCAACAATGAGGTGACATTTTTCCAATGGCATCGTACCGCTATCTGTTTGTCGTTTTCCTTCTGGTCCTCGCCTCTCTTATCGCCTGTAAGTCATTAGTGAAGGATTTTCACCCGTGTTTCATTTCCCGACTGAATCACTAAGTCATTAGTGATTCACCCGCATTAGGACATCCCAACACTATTTCTTCCCCGCGCTGTGGCGATGACTTCAAACATGGAGATTTATGAGGAAGAACCGCAAACCCAAACGATGCAAGCAACAATGAGGTGACATTTTTCCAATGGCATCGTACCGCTATCTGTTTGTCGTTTTCCTTCTGGTCCTCGCCTCTCTTATCGCCTGTAAGTCATTAGTGAAGGATTTTCACCCGTGTTTCATTTCCCGACTGAATCACTAAGTCATTAGTGATTCACCCGCATTAGGACATCCCAACACTATTTCTTCCCCGCGCTGTGGCGATGACTTCAAACATGGAGATTTATGAGGAAGAACCGCAAACCCAAACGATGCAAGCAACAATGAGGTGACATTTTTCCAATGGCATCGTACCGCTATCTGTTTGTCGTTTTCCTTCTGGTCCTCGCCTCTCTTATCGCCTGTAAGTCATTAGTGAAGGATTTTCACCCGTGTTTCATTTCCCGACTGAATCACTAAGTCATTAGTGATTCACCCGCATTAGGACATCCCAACACTATTTCTTCCCCGCGCTGTGGCGATGACTTCAAACATGGAGATTTATGAGGAAGAACCGCAAACCCAAACGATGCAAGCAACAATGAGGTGACATTTTTCCAATGGCATCGTACCGCTATCTGTTTGTCGTTTTCCTTCTGGTCCTCGCCTCTCTTATCGCCTGTAAGTCATTAGTGAAGGATTTTCACCCGTGTTTCATTTCCCGACTGAATCACTAAGTCATTAGTGATTCACCCGCATTAGGACATCCCAACACTATTTCTTCCCCGCGCTGTGGCGATGACTTCAAACATGGAGATTTATGAGGAAGAACCGCAAACCCAAACGATGCAAGCAACAATGAGGTGACATTTTTCCAATGGCATCGTACCGCTATCTGTTTGTCGTTTTCCTTCTGGTCCTCGCCTCTCTTATCGCCTGTAAGTCATTAGTGAAGGATTTTCACCCGTGTTTCATTTCCCGACTGAATCACTAAGTCATTAGTGATTCACCCGCATTAGGACATCCCAACACTATTTCTTCCCCGCGCTGTGGCGATGACTTCAAACATGGAGATTTATGAGGAAGAACCGCAAACCCAAACGATGCAAGCAACAATGAGGTGACATTTTTCCAATGGCATCGTACCGCTATCTGTTTGTCGTTTTCCTTCTGGTCCTCGCCTCTCTTATCGCCTGTAAGTCATTAGTGAAGGATTTTCACCCGTGTTTCATTTCCCGACTGAATCACTAAGTCATTAGTGATTCACCCGCATTAGGACATCCCAACACTATTTCTTCCCCGCGCTGTGGCGATGACTTCAAACATGGAGATTTATGAGGAAGAACCGCAAACCCAAACGATGCAAGCAACAATGAGGTGACATTTTTCCAATGGCATCGTACCGCTATCTGTTTGTCGTTTTCCTTCTGGTCCTCGCCTCTCTTATCGCCTGTAAGTCATTAGTGAAGGATTTTCACCCGTGTTTCATTTCCCGACTGAATCACTAAGTCATTAGTGATTCACCCGCATTAGGACATCCCAACACTATTTCTTCCCCGCGCTGTGGCGATGACTTCAAACATGGAGATTTATGAGGAAGAACCGCAAACCCAAACGATGCAAGCAACAATGAGGTGACATTTTTCCAATGGCATCGTACCGCTATCTGTTTGTCGTTTTCCTTCTGGTCCTCGCCTCTCTTATCGCCTGTAAGTCATTAGTGAAGGATTTTCACCCGTGTTTCATTTCCCGACTGAATCACTAAGTCATTAGTGATTCACCCGCATTAGGACATCCCAACACTATTTCTTCCCCGCGCTGTGGCGATGACTTCAAACATGGAGATTTATGAGGAAGAACCGCAAACCCAAACGATGCAAGCAACAATGAGGTGACATTTTTCCAATGGCATCGTACCGCTATCTGTTTGTCGTTTTCCTTCTGGTCCTCGCCTCTCTTATCGCCTGTAAGTCATTAGTGAAGGATTTTCACCCGTGTTTCATTTCCCGACTGAATCACTAAGTCATTAGTGATTCACCCGCATTAGGACATCCCAACACTATTTCTTCCCCGCGCTGTGGCGATGACTTCAAACATGGAGATTTATGAGGAAGAACCGCAAACCCAAACGATGCAAGCAACAATGAGGTGACATTTTTCCAATGGCATCGTACCGCTATCTGTTTGTCGTTTTCCTTCTGGTCCTCGCCTCTCTTATCGCCTGTAAGTCATTAGTGAAGGATTTTCACCCGTGTTTCATTTCCCGACTGAATCACTAAGTCATTAGTGATTCACCCGCATTAGGACATCCCAACACTATTTCTTCCCCGCGCTGTGGCGATGACTTCAAACATGGAGATTTATGAGGAAGAACCGCAAACCCAAACGATGCAAGCAACAATGAGGTGACATTTTTCCAATGGCATCGTACCGCTATCTGTTTGTCGTTTTCCTTCTGGTCCTCGCCTCTCTTATCGCCTGTAAGTCATTAGTGAAGGATTTTCACCCGTGTTTCATTTCCCGACTGAATCACTAAGTCATTAGTGATTCACCCGCATTAGGACATCCCAACACTATTTCTTCCCCGCGCTGTGGCGATGACTTCAAACATGGAGATTTATGAGGAAGAACCGCAAACCCAAACGATGCAAGCAACAATGAGGTGACATTTTTCCAATGGCATCGTAACCACAACTGCAACAGGAACGACCACAACTGCAACAGGAACGACCACAACAGGGGCTGCGACAACCACAACAGCTGCAGGAACGACTACGACTGCAGCGGGGATGACAACTACAGCAACCGGAACGACGACAACTGGGGGGGCAGTGACAACGACGGCTGCTTGTGTTGACAACGCTAATGACTGCCAGGTGTTCATGCAACTCTGTTTCGTCCAGCCATATAGTAGGGCAATACAGGGAAGATGCCGAAGGACATGCAACATTTGCAACTGTCAGGACACTGCCAACGACTGTGCTAACTATGTCTCGGTGTGCTTGAACCCGACCTATCAACCAGTTCTTCGAACGAGATGCCCACTGACGTGCGGCTTGTGTTAACAATGCTCGACATCGCAACGTGTTCTTCGGCCTTCTGGGGACTGTGCAAACCGTCCAGTACTCTAAACCTTCATTTTTCGGACACGGCCGAAATAGTGGGAACGTTGTTCCACCGATTGCATGAAAACGTAAAGGAAAAGTTATTGATTGTATTCGTTACGAAATTTCAATAAAAGATAGAAGCAACCGTTTGAGCTAAGCACTGCTGTTTTTTTATCACTGGATCACACGAACCGCGAAAGGACGAAGTGCCTCATGCGTGAACGTCATCAAGCTCTGACGTGGCGAAGAACTGTTCTCATGTAACGACTGCACTTTCATAGAAAGGGTTTCCATGTGTTAACCACACATTCCCTCTGATCATTCGATGCCGTCATGCTCGATGGCGATCTGCTCATATGATCTCTTCGTTGCGGGTTCTGAAATTGATCACATCAGTTCAAAATGCGCAGCAATAATTAGTGAAAAGAATTCGCAGCCCAATCCAAAGTTAGCGGGCTCAATTCCGAGCAACTATCTGCGCGTAAAAGCGTGTAAAGACAATCGCAACCAGAGGGAACCCTTTGATCACTCATTCCTTCCAACGAAAACTTATTCTTACTCCCGCTGTTTGCATCACGCACCAACTGTATCGGGGAAGAGTCGAGTGTACCTAATCCGAAACGTTACTTCTAAACGCGCGATTAGCGTTTAGAGGACAACATACGTTATTTGAAGAAAACGTTACCGTCTGCCGTTTTTAATATCGGAGAGCACTGGTTGAAACGCGAATTATCGCGAAGTGGTGTATGCGAGAATGCACATGTCTGTGTGTCCTAGAATTTGAACCGTGCAACTGGGAAGGTACACGTAATAAATATGGCACATATACAGTCCGCCTACGATAATCGCCTCCCTCAATTTTTACAGCTCATCACGATGGCGACTTCACCCGTTTTCTAATGCACTCATAATGGGTGGTGGTTGTGGGCAGCAAAAAGTGCTCAAAATATTTCACGTTTTTCGCATCGCGTGGACTGGAGGTTGGGGGAAGATGTGGAAGAGGGAGAGGGCAGGAAAGAAGATAGAGGCTAGTGCAGAAAGTGCTTGTTGATTCCTCGTAAAAGGCCAACTACTATCGAGGGTTGTCGGTAAATAATAGAATGTGGCTTGTGTAATTATCGTGCCGGTACACTCAGCATCTTCAATATCTCCTTCTAAAACTGTCTGATATTCCCACTGATCAACCCGGAATAATGCAACCGTTGTGCGCTTCGAGGTTTCAGCAGTAGCAAGCAACTGCTTCAAGGCGACCCGGTAGTGCCAGTGACAGCCGGAAAGGGTGGAGTCAAGCGTCATATAGGTGGTTGGTCATGATTTTGCTACTGAACAAAGCAGGATAACGGAGACGAACGGCGACAAGGAAGGAAGGTCAAAAGTCGTTTAAAAAAGGGGAATGAATGGGATGTTGGGTATGACGTGTATGCGCTGATGGCACCGTGGGTGAGAAATTCCCTTCACGAATCGACAACAAATGCAGCATGCGATTATCCTCAGTGATTCCGTTCTTTGCTGGTGCAGGCATCTCAAATTGCTCTTCTGTTAAGTCGAGTGTGCCATTTTCGTGTCCGGCTTAACTAATTTAAATTTTGTCTACAAAACTGAAGTATAGTGCACGAGAAGTGCCATCGTTGACAGAAGTCATCGCCATCTTTTTGCAACTCTACTCGGTCCTTTGATATGACTGCTTCGATTTTCTCGCGCCGCATTAGCTGGGGATGTTGCCGTCTACGAAGCCTCATCTCGTAAAAGAAAGAGATGTCCCGACCTACAGCCTTGGCAGTAACTGAGTAACAGCGGTGTACTGTACGGTTTGTAAAAGAGACTTCGGTGATGCCACTGATATTTTGTTTTCGTTAACAGAAGCAAAAGCACCTCTTCCATATAGAATAAGTAAAAATTTAAGATGATCCGCTCTGGATGGGGCCGAATAACGTTTCGTAGAGCGTGCGTTGGTCTATTTTAGCACTTTATTCGAATGTCTCAAGATCGATTACTTATACGTTATTTTATGATTTATTAACTGCATATTTGAAACGGATTCAGGTAAAAAATCGCTTGACCTTTACAAAAGGAATGCATTCGTTTCCCTAATCGAATCTCTCAGCAGCAGATTGATGCGAAAAGTAAGCGTAAAATCAGTTTTGAAGGCAGATTCGTGAATATTAATACCGGACGATTGAGCGGTCAAAGCATCTGATGACATTCGCCATTTAGATTATCCATTCATCGTGGTCGTCGAGATGAAAGAATTAATAGAAACGGCTATGCTAAGAATATCTTCGCAAAAGTGTAAGGTGAACTTCCCAATTAGCTAAGAATGTAGACCATTATAGAGGCCAATATGGAGATCACACATTTCGGTACACAACTGCGAAGGGACCGTCTAGGTGAGCATGGATATACGCACTTAAGTGCTCAGTGAAGAGTGACACAATTATTAGCAAAAGTTGAATAGTCAGAGCATAAGATTCGGCTACCGCTGCACAGCTTCATGTTGCCGTGAGTGGGAAATCAATCGGGGAGGTCGTTGATATATAAAACAAAAGGCAAAGGGCCCGAAACGCTGCCTTGAAGTATCAGGGTATACGCCATCGTTTGATCCGAGCAAGTTTTTCAACTTTATCCTCATTAACCTTAATGATTCCTTCCATGATAAAAATGGACACGGACGGGCCAATCATCAATGACGTATGAATCTGGTTTTGTATTCAAAAATCGATGAAACGCAGAATCAAAAGCTTTGGTGAATTCGCAAAATTCTTTTGTGTGAGTCCGACATGCCAGCCAGAAGTCCTAAGACGGGTGATTTCCAAGGAAGAAAACTGTGCTTTTCCGTATTAACAAGATTGCAACGAAACTCAAGTAAGTATAACTGGTTCAACGGAGAAACCTTAAAGAATAGAATGCAAATGCGGGACAGCGAAATCGGTCGGAGATTGGACATGTCGTCGCCATGTCCATTTTTTTACAAATCATAATGATTGTGGACAATTTCCATGAGATATCTCTTTCACCAGAGTAGCGAGATTCGAGAAAGAGGGTTGTTTCTGCTCGTGGCATGTGGAAGTGATCTGCTTGAGAATGAATGCGGAATAAAGTCACCTTCCATAGCATTCTTAAATCTGGTAATCGCAGCTTCCTGACAAACTCTAAGGCGTTACGGAGAATGCCGCAGATGGCTCGAATGGTCACCTTGGTTACGCTTAGTGTTGAGAGATTTGACAGCTGAGAAGTAAAACGAAAAGAAGCGTGCAAAGGTCCTGGCATTCGATGAGGTGTCATCAACCAGATCGCCTTCACACACCTAGTTAATAGGCCTAGTCTGCAGCACGGAATTCAATAATTTTTAACGTTCTTTTTTATAATTCAACAGCAGACGTCCGAAGGCCTCCAGAGGTAGCCTTATGGTGGAAGCAATTTAAAAACGTTTACTACTCGTTCACACTTAGTTGCGTTGGGAGAACAGTTTGTTGTAGATAGATGAAACTCTGGAGCTGCATCATTATTGCTAGAGTGGGACAAAGGTGTCCACCAACAGCAACAGAGCTGAAATGAAATTTTTATAAATATTACCAACAGTGATGCGTTCATAATTCTATTTGGTTAACGTTCGGCCTGGAATAGTCGGATTGATTATTATGATCTCGACTATATCTCAGCAATTACCACTACTTTCGAGTTGAAATTTCAAAACAAGCTGATACGCTTCGCACATCAGTGAGGTGCCATCTGCGGGGTCAGTAAGAAGGCTGTATTGGATTTCCATGAGGCCGGTAGGTCGATAGCCTTCTCTTTTCCAAACTGTGGCGGGGTCCCGAACAGACCTGCCTTCAAATTCGGCGTGCCACACTTAAGACCACTGACCTTCGGATTGTCGAAAGAGCCATCTCTTGGCTGGCGTCATCTTTCCGCGTTACTTAAACTGCGGGAAGCGCAGAAAGAGCGAAAGCGACCTATGGAGGTTCTCGGCTTCTGTGATGACCGGTGGAATGTTTGTCGCCATCGAGAATGAACGTGATGCACTGCTTTGCGTCTTGTGGTACCTTTTTGATGATACTTCATGGCAGTTTCACCTGACCGAATATTCAGCACCTTGTCGTATTGATCTTCATGCGTTTTCTTATCGAAGCAATCTTATCGAAGCAGAGCTTGTCCAAACATGAGTGCTCCATGTTGCCAGTTCGTCATGATTTACCCCAATTTAACAAAACAATTTCCTCTTTGGCACCTTTGGTCCTTTCAAAGCAGCTCGAAGTTGCGTGTACTTTGTGATCCATCATTCGTCTATATAAGGCCATCGGGAAACATGCGCTACAGTCGTTCACCCAGTTCATTTGAGAGGAATCGCATAGGTTGTTCATCTGTATATCACAGAAGAAACACAATAGGTGATCATGCTTTCAGATGCTCGCTGTCCGTTTGTGTCCTCGAACTCGGGAAAACGATTGAATGCATTTGTTTTGATATCTGATGGCATGTTTTTATTTGGAGAGCACGTGGTTGCGCTTTCCTCACTGTATTTCTGTGCATTCGTCCAGTAGCGCTTGCACGAGACTATGCTACGCTTAATAATGAATTACAGGGCTGCTCGGATGGGAAAGCGTACGGGTGTACTCTTCCGCAAAATTTTTTTCGTTTGGTAAAGTACGTGTATGGATGCCGTTTTTCTCATGAGCGAGAACGGCCGAATCGTTCTTTTCTGCACATTCATATCGCTTCTCAAATGTTTTTTTTTTAAATATGAACACAGCCTTGTGCAGCGACACCTACGAAGATGGTTTGAAGCCTAGCAGGGACAGTGATCGTCACTCTATCTTCTGCGTATTTCTCGTTGCTGAATTGTTCTATTGGCCAGCTCATATGCGCTATATTGAAACGGCACTCCTTACGTATCACGAGTGCTTGCAAACCTTGCAAACCTGTTGCACGCTATCGTCGCACGCAGTTGCGGCTCGAGAGAAGTTTTGTGCAAGCAGTCGTATGCGATACAATGCTGGTTTCTGTCACGTGAGATCAGTTTTTGAAATCGACTGTCCTGATGTATGCAAATCTTCGTCTTTGTTGGAACCAGAAGGAAAACGCTTGATGCCTGCGGCGTCATTAAGAGCGCAGTATACTGAGGAACCAGTATGCTTCCACAATTGCCTTTTCTGTAAAAAAGAGCCGAGCCTTGAGACACGAACACGGATAACCTGAAAGTTCTGGTACTCCAGTTGCCAAACTTTTTCGCATTACTTTTCTTGTCAGTCCCCCGCCATACACAGCAACTCGTCAATATCCGCATCAAAATCGTCCAGTCGATCTTCAGTCAGAGCTCTTTAGCTCCATATCGACTTTGTTCGATCAATTATTCACAATGGTATAGGCAGAAGTAAGACGTTCATAATAGCGAAGTTTGGCTATCTTATCATCACAAGAATGTTTACTCTGAAGGGTTGAAATGATGGGCAAACGTCCGCAACGGGCAATTACGTTCACATTATGTGGCCAGTGTTACAATTTTATACACACCGCGTGATCAAACGTCTGCAGAATATATATTATCGCATAAAATTGTTGAGAGGTTTCAGAAGAGGTGCGATGAAAGTTCGTGTTCCCTCTTGTTTTCTATATTCTCGCAGTCCCGAGTTGTGATATGTTCTTCAAAACCTCATTTTGTTGACGTTATCCTTTAGAGAGCTCCACCAGCAAGTATGCGTGCAGAAAAAACCACAGTTTTTAGCAGTCAGAGAGCCACTTTGTGGCAGATGGCCCTCAAATGTTGCGTCATGCAGTTGGCACCGGTGACTGTCGTGGCGTAACATTTTTGTTGTTTCCACGCGAGGTTATCATTGACATCCGCTATTTGCTGGTTGATCAATAATAACTGTTAGGGACCGGGTAGAGAAGCGAAAAAGGTAAGTATTGCCATCGGCGATAGCAGAGGAAGAGGGGATTACACAGAAGCGAATTGTCATGTTTTCATTGAAGGATTATTAGTGATGGAGGTACAGCACACGAAGCACGGCTCCCAGCGCGGTTTTACAACAAAGGAACGGTACCACTGATTTAGTTTGGGTGCCAGTGCACCGTCCTCTCAAAAAATCGGTGTCTGAGATGTACGAGAACAAAAAGAACTGGGAAGGTATAGGAAGCTTGCAGTTTGTTCGAGATAAACGAATGCATGCAAAGGTACAAGGGGAGCTGCACCTTGTTGCATGATTCATGATACCAATTTTATTAGCACTGAAACTTGATTGGAAAACAGTTTCCCCCTTCATTCGTTGTGATTTATTTGGACTTTTGAATTAGGAGACCAGGAGCGTCGAATCACGCGATGGAAATTGAGAGACTTTGTTGTAAAACCGTGGTTCCAGCACGGTTTTACAACAAAGGAACGGCCGCACTAATTTAGTTTGAGTTCCTCTTGAATGCATATGAATCATGACATAGGTTTGAAGTTGTGGCCAGGCTGTTTTCGAGATAGTCGACGTAGACGTTGCTCTTTATTTTTCTTTTTATCTTCGACTGAGTGTCGTGTTGTCTTCCTCCATATTGTACTGCGTTATTGTAGACATATTGTACAACATATATATGTTTATATATATGTATATATATACAGTATTGGGAATCTCGCGTTGTTTTCTATCCGCTGTGAGAATTTGGGAGGATAGTCAAATGATATGAAATAATTGCAATTAAGTCCTGTGGAATACACCAGGAAACACCAATGAATTCTTGAGAATGCACCTGAGAAGCACAATGGAGATGATAACAAGCAGGCAAGGTTATTGGCGGACTCCGGTTTTTTTACCAGGATTCTACGACTATTTCGGACAGTCACCTGAGCGGTAGGAGCGGGATACAACAATTGTGAAGCAGCGCTCGGATGACCAGAAATCGAGAACGCGCTGAAGTGAGCGATGTTTGCTGAAATCGCTTTACCAGCTTGATCCGTTTGCGAACATGGCATCTGTGATGTGACGAACAAATGAATGACATCTTTGCGATTCTGTTTCATGATCATTGGCGCCAAAAGTAAACGATACTCGACTGATCAACCATTTCGTCGATACGTTGAAAATATTTTTCAGGCTACTGGCCAAACGTTAAACGGGTGCGCCACTCGCTTTTTTGCTCACCGAATCTTTCAGGAGAATTTCGAAGAAAGGAACATTTGCGGCAGCGACTAGCATCATGTAAACAAATAATGCTATCAGTACTCCTGGAAACCAACAGCCGCGCTATGTTTGCTTCTAATCCAAAAACATTGCAAAATTATCGAAATTCGCGAGGCTTATTCTCATAACGGCGTGTCACTTCGTTTGGTCTCAAGCGTTATGTGCATAGAGCTTATTTTACAGTCACCGTGATTGAAAACTTGACGAGGTTTTCTCCTAAAGAGTCAAGGAACTTGTATTTCACTGGAAGATTCTTAATTTGACTGAACTGGACAGCAAGCAAAGGCGTCCAAATAACAAAAAAAAAGTGATCGGCTCCCATACACCACACTGTAATGTGCCTGTCGCTCTTTCGAGACGGTTATCTACGTTATTTCGTGAATGAGCAGGATTGAGCGTGCTATTTGTAATTATTTAGCTGAAAAGTGTAATCGACGGAAAAAGTAGGAAATACCAGAAGACTAAAATTTCTCAAAACACTGTGGCGAACTACGGGAAGGAACCCTACTAAGATTGGGCGAGGTAACTGTACACTAAAGAAAATATGAAGAAGAACAGAAATTACTATTGGCGCTCAACGCTGCCGTTGACCACACTCATCAACGAAACACTGGAATCGACGAGAATAAAATGAATCCCCCAACTATGTGGGGATCCAAATTGCAGACTGGATTTGCTAGGGGTCGGTATGTTTCCAAATATAATCGATGGTGTACCATCCGCGGGACCCATAAGAAAGCTGAATAGGACTTTCACGAGATCGAGAGCGTTCGCCATTTCAACGTATGCCGGGATCCCGAACACATCCGTCTTCATATTCGGCGTGTGAACACATATTCGGCATTGATCTCCGGAATGTCCAATGAGCCATCTTTTAGCTGGTGCAATCTTTCGGCGTTACGTAAACTACGGCAAGCGCAGAAACAGCGAAAGCGACATGTGGAAGTTCTCATGTTCTCTGATGACCAGTGGAATGATGATTATCGCAATAGGGGAAGAATGTGATGCACTGTTGCACGACTTGTTGTGCCGTTTTGACGATACATTAGGGGGCTTTTACGTGAATTATTATTGGGAACTTTGCTCTTTTGATCTCCATGCCCATTTCAGCAGATGAATGTTATCGAAGCAGAGTTTATCCAAACATGATTGCTCGATGTTGCCAGTTCGTTACGAGCTATCAGAATTGACGAAAACAACCTCCTCTTTGGCAGGTTTCGTCCTCTCAAAGCAAAGCCAAGTTGGTTGGTGTCGATAGCGTTCGGCACTTCAAAGTTTGCCGGGATCCCGAAGACATGCGTCTTCAGATTCGGCGTGTTTTGTTTAAAACCGTTGGCATCCGGAATGACGAATGAGCGATCTTTTAGCTGACGCCATCTTCCGGCGTTACCTCAACTACGGCAAGCGCAGATGCAGCGAAAGCGACATGTGGAAGTTCTCATCTTCCCTGATTGCCAGTCGAATGATGATCGCTACAGGAAAAGGCAGTGGTGCACTGATCCAGGCCTTCCGGTGCGGGTTTGATGATAATTACGGCGCTTTCACGTGATGAAATTTGAGAACTTTGCTGTGTTGATATTCCTGTCGATATTAGCAGATCAGTGTTATCAAAGCAGAGTTTATCCAAACATGAGTGCTCGATGTTGCCAGGTCGTTACGAGCTACCAGAATTCAGGAAAACAACCTCCAGTTTTGCAGTTTTGATCCTTTCAAAGCAACTCCAAGTTGCACTTTGCCATCCATGTCTGGTATATATAAAGCCATTGGGAGACATGAATTTCAGTCTTTCACCCAATGCGTTCTAGACGAACTGCTTATCTTGTTCAACCTCGTGTCACCGAAGAACCACAATAGGTGATCGTAATTCGAGTTGCCTGAAGTTCATTTCTGTATTCGGAGTCAGAAGCTTGCCTCAAAGCGTTCCCCATAATAGTTCCTACGGCAAGTGCATACGGAGAGCGGTCAATGCGATTTCTTGATTGTGTATATCCGCGTTAATGCAGCAGAGTTAGGGCGATGCCCTACTAAGCTGGATGTAGACTTGCAGGGCTGCTTGGACGGGTGAGCATGCATATCCTTCGAGGAGGAAAAGGCGATGTGCCTGCGCTGTCGCTGCCTAACCCCTTTAACTGAGAAAACAATAAGCTTTTACCACTGCCATGTGAATGATAAACAAGGCTGCTTTGAGACATGCACCAAGATGTTGTTGGAGTTAGTGTGCTCTAGTTATTGAGAAATTCTACACCACATTTATTGTACAGCGTTCCCCACATTACATGGCAGCCCATGAGTACTTGGCAGGCCACGAGTGTTGTGCAGGAAAATTATGCAGATCGATCTCCAGTCAGCACTCTGTAGCTGCACTTTGTAGCTGTTATGTAAATCCCTCACGAAGTTTGAAGCTCAGAAGTTAGGTTTTCATAATATTGAAGCTTCGACATGCCATCGTACCAAAAAGGTTTAGGTTCAAGAGGCCTAAACGTTGGCACGAGCGCATGTAACGGATCACTTATCATCGAATTACGCAGGCAGTGCCCATAACTTTGCGTGTACTGCGCGATCAAACCTTTAAGCTGTCTATCCGAACGGATCAAATTCCTGAGAAGTTTCAGGATCACACAATGAACGTTTGCATCTTCGCTCCTCTCGCACTGCTAATTTTCGGTATGTTTACGACATCAGATATTTTTGACGATATGCTCTAAAAATGACTACCACTAAACAGCGTGCAAATAACCGCATCTTTTAGCACTGAAAATGCCTCACTCCACGAGCCGTGAAAAACTGATAAGCTACTGCAAGCTTCCAGGAGGCCAATTTCGAGTATTATGTAGCCCCTGGATATCTATGTCGCCTAAGTTCGTCAACCAAGCGGAAACTTTCGCACAAAGAGGGCACAGGCTAAGGCAGATTTTCAAACTAATTCGGGCAATAGGGATAAGTTCTGCTTACAACCCTCCTAAATAAAAGCGATCGCACTTTCAGTTGTTGAATCGCAGACGGTAACAACAACAACTGCAGCACCGACGCCAACAACCGCAGCAGCAACAACGACAACTGCGGCGGCGACGACCACAACTGCTGCACCCGTAACGTCAACTGCAGCACCGACAACCACAAGTGCGGCACCAACAACCATAACTGAAGCACCGACAACCACAACTGCGGTAGCGACATCCACTACTGCGGCAGCGACGACCACAACTGAAGCACTGGTGACGTCAACTGCGGCACCGACGCCAACAACCGCAGCACCAACAACCACAACTGAAGCAGCGACAACCACAGCTGCGGCACCGACGCCAACAACCGCAGCAGCAACAACGACAACTGCGGCGGCGGCGACCACAACCGCTGCACCCATAACGTCAACTGCAGCACCGACAACCACAAGTGCAGCAGCAACAACCACAACTGAAGTACCGACAACCACAACTGCGGCAGCGACATCCACTACTGCGGCAGCGACGACCACAACTGAAGCACTGGTGACGTCAACTGCGGCACCGACGCCAACAACCGCAGCACCAACAACCACAACTGAAGCAGCGACAACCACAGCTGCGGCACCGACGCCAACAACCGCAGCAGCAACAACGACAACTGCGGCGGCGGCGACCACAACCGCTGCACCCATAACGTCAACTGCAGCACCGACAACCACAAGTGCAGCAGCAACAACCACAACTGAAGTACCGACAACCACAACTGCGGCAGCGACATCCACTACTGCGGCAGCGACGACCACAACTGAAGCACTGGTGACGTCAACTGCGGCACCGACGCCAACAACCGCAGCACCAACAACCAAAACTGAAGCAGCGACAACCACAGCTGCGGCACCGACGCCAACAACCGCAGCACCAACAACCACAACTGCGGCGGCGACGACCACAACTGCTGCATCCGTAACGTCAACTGCAGCACCGACGACCACAACTGCGGCACCCACAACGACAACTGCTGTAGCGACGACCACAGCTGCGGCGACCACAACGACGGCTGCTTGTTTTGACACCGCTACAGACTGTCAGTTGTTCGCGTCACACTGTTTCGTCCATCCGTATACCAGGGTAATGCAGAGAAGATGCCGAAAGACATGCAACACGTGTAACTGTCAGGACACCGCGATCGACTGTGCAAGCTATGTTTCACACTGCCTTAACCCGACCTATCAACCAGTGCTTAGATCGAGATGCGCACTGACGTGCGGCTTGTGTTAGCGATACTCGATTTCGCGACCAGTTCTGCGGCGTTCTTAAGACTATCGATACCGTCCAGTTCTCCAAATTTTCGTATTTCGGAGACTTCCGAAACGATGCGGAGGCTGTTGAACGGACTGTTTTGAAATGCAGAAGAAAAGTTTTTTGTTGTATTCGTTAGCTAATTTCAATAAACGATAGAAAAAGCGCGTGAGCAAAGTGCTGCTGTTTTTTATCGTTGGATCCCTAAAATCGCCAAGGACGAAGTTCTTCATGCGTAAACGTGATCGAGCTTACACCTAGAACAACTGCTTTCCCGTATAATGATTGCATTTACATAGAAAGTGGTTCTATTAGTCAACCACACCTTCCCTCTGATCATTCGGTGCCGCCATGCTTGATGCCGATATGCGCATATGATCTCTTCATTGGAGGTTCTGAAATTGATCTCCCAGCAATAAACAGCGAGAAGGATTTGCAACCGAATCCAAAGTTAGCCGATTCAATTGACAGGAACTTTCTGCGCGTAGAAGCGGGTAATTGCAATTGTAGTCAGACCGGGCTTTTCTTCACTCATTCGTTCCAACGAAAGGTTATTCTTACTCCCGCTGCTTTGCATCACGCACTAGCTATGTCGGACAGAAGTCGACAGCACTTATTCCGAAGTGTCACTTCTAAATTTGCAGTTAGCGTTTTGAAGATAGCAGAAGTTGCTGAAATAAAACATGGTCATTCGCCATTTTTAATAACGGAGAGCGTTATGTGGAAGGCGAATTATGGTGATCTCGCCTTTCCGCCATTACATATGTCTGTCTCTCCTAGAGTTTCAACACTGGAACTGGAAATGTAGATCTTCCAAACATGGCACATATACACTACGTCTGCAGTGACAGCCTCACTCATTTTCTAGTGGAGAACACGATGACCACTGGTAACAAAATGTAATCAAAATATTTCATGCCTTCCGCACGGAATGGTGTGTTACTTGGGGAGAGGCGGTGGATGGGGTGGGAGGAATGAGCAGAGCCTAATGCGAGAAGTGCTTCCTCGCATGAATCCAACAAGTTTTAAGAGCTGCCGGTAAATAACAAAATGTGCCTTATATAATTTTATGCCGATTAACGCAGCATCTTGACCATTGCCTTCTAAAACCTTCTCTATATTCCCATTGATGAACCCCGAATAATGCTGCCATCGTGCGCATCGAGGCTGCAGCAGTAGGCAAGCAACTGGTTCCTGGCAACCCGGTAGTGGCAATGAGAGTGGGGAAGGGCGGAGTCAAAGGTCGTGTAGGTGGTTGGTCATAATTTTGCTACTGAACTAACCAGGATGACGGAGATGTGCAGCGGCAACGAACGAAGGTCAAAGGCAGTAAAAAAAGCGGATGAATGGGATATTGGGTATGGTGTGTATGCACTGATAGCACTGTGGATGAGAAATTCCCTGCCCGAATCGACAACAAATGCCCCATGCGATTCTCCCCAGTGATTCTGTTCTTTGTTAGTGCAGGCCTCTCAAGTTGCTCTTCCGTCAAGTCCAGTTTGCCGTTTTCGTATTCGGCTGGATCATTTTAAATTCTGTCTAGGGAACTGAGTATACTGCACAAGTCCGTCGTTGATAAAAGTCATCGACGTCTTTATCCTAATCTAGTCGGTCCTTTTATATGACTGCCTCGATTTTCCCCAGCCGCATTACCTGGGAAGGTTGTCGTCTACGAGCGATTATCTTGAAAAAGAAAGGTGATGACCGACTCACAGCCTTGGCGGTAACTGAGTAAGAACGGTGTACTGTACGGTTTGTAAAACAGTCTTCGGCTATACCACTGATGTGTTGTTATGGTTAAGAAAAGCAAGCACCGCTCTGCCGTACAGAATAAATTAAAATTTAAAATGATCCATTCTGGACGGGTCCGAATAAGTTCTGTATAGCATCGCCGTTGACCTGCTAGTGGTGAATGAAGATCTTTCAGGCAATTTCAGGGACGCTCTCGGGCCCGTCCCTTTTTCGTGAACAGGTGAGATTAACGCAAATAATTACTCCTGTTGCGTTTACAAAGATATATCGCCACCACCACAATCGTAAACGATGATCAAAAAATGACCAAGAGGCATCCTGCGGCGCTCACGTAGTTAATTTGGGCTGCAGTGAAAGCTGCATGGTCGAAATTCAGCATAGCGCAAAGAGCTTATTGCGCCCTGCAACCATTGCACAGGACAGTCGTTGGACTCTGCTTCCGTCACACACCGTTGCGAGTGGATGGATGCCTGTCGATAAGCATTCGCGAACCTGATGAGGAACTAAAAGCTGGCTTGAACTGAGCTGTTGGGCGGGCTTGGATAAAAGAATTGTATGGCGGCCGATGCGAAAGGTGTCACTGAAGGTTAGAAGGATGTTCAGCACGGACACATGCAAAACAACAGATAAACTCACAACCTCGCCTCAATTTGTAATAAAAAAGTTTGAAGCCCCTCGGCCTCGCGACTTGTCTGGATTCGGCATGGAGGTAAGAAACCTGCGGCGATATTCAGTGCTATAATAAAAATAGCTTCTACTGATCCTTTTGAACTGCAGGAAGGCTTCGCACAGCTTTAAGGCGCCTCATCCCCTAAAGCCCTATGAAAAGGTAATTATAAACGCAGTATTTAGTGCGCTGCATGTAAGGGGCCATGAGAAGCGGACCAGCCAGCAGGAGAAATTGACGACAGCGAATCCTATTCACATGATGAGATGTTACACTGGTTGTGGAAACAATGAAGAAAACCCACTCACAAAGCCAGTAAGACGCAAGGGCTTCCAAGAAATGTATACAGCAATCAGCAATATGGTAACCTTGATCACGTGAAAAAGAGGGAGCGCTAGGCCGATGGACCTCGTAAGAAACTGAACGACACTATTCCCGTTTCGTAAACAGCGTACCGGAAGGGAGGGAAGAGGGTTTCTCAATTGGGATCATCGATTTTGATTATACTTTGGTTGGCAGAGGGCGTTCAATGAAATAATTAAGCACACATGGCCAATTTCTTGCCTGTGTCCCAAGATAACTTCAAATTCCATCCATAAAGGTGTCTTGATGAATGTGCGTATAGCCTCCATTGGTCGAGATAATTAATTGCGTCTATTTCTTAAGCTTCACAAACGTTGCGATTTGCCCAGCAAATGCGAAAAAATTTTATTCCCTGTCTCCTAACTGCTCGTTTATTTGCATTATGAGAATTGGCACTTCACGCTTCAGCTTCCAAATTGTGAACAGAATGCTACGCCCATGAGCGACCTTTAATATCAGTCAGACAAGTTTGCGCCTTGACCATGTGTTGTAACAGTTCTGAGGTGTGAGAAATGATAGTGTTTTCGTGCAAAGATTCGTGCTTCTGTGTCTTTATTGCGAAAGTTCATGGAATAACTTGTGGAAATTACAATAAATCCATTTTTCACGATGCTTCTACGCGGGAAAATTAAAAACGATTGCACATTTCTTGATATGTCATTGATGAGTGAGTTGAATATTGCATCATTTGCATGAGGCTAACGTGACGGATATAAGATCGTTCGCGATCTCGGGCCTCGCTAACAGAATCCGCAAGCCAGTGGGCATTTCGAACGACGAACTGGCTGGTGTCTCGGGTCCGGGCAGTACTGTACTAGAGTTGCACTGTCGTTGACGCTGTCGCGACAGTTACAAACGTTGCACATCCTTCTGCATCTTGGCTGTATCGTTGTGCTGTATGGCTGGACGCGAAGCAGAGTGGTATGAAGAGCTGACACTCGTTTGCGTTGCCAACACAAACGGCAGTCCTCGATGCCGCTGCAGTTGTTGTTGTGGGTGTAGCTGCTGCGGTTTTCGAAGGAGGAGCTGCTGTTATCGTTGTTGTCGCCGCATTTGTGGTTGTCGATGCTGCAGTTGTGGTTCACGCGGCCGTTGTCGTGGTTGGCGCAGTGGTTGTTGAACTACTCAGCTGCGATACAGCAACCGAAAATGGTCTCCGTTTTACTCTGAGCAAAATGACATCTGATTTATGGTTTTCTGGTGATGTAAAAGCCGAGGACCTGTAATGGTGTGTGTAGTCGGCGCGGTTTGGGGTGGAGAATAATGAATAAGTCAAAAAATTTCCAAAAAAAGACCGTTCTCGCTTGTTTCGCTTTCTTTTGGTTGAAAATTGTTGTCAAAGTGCTTAGAATTTCTTCTCGTTCCCCAGGCTATCATGAACTTCCTCGTTCGTTACTGTCGCCAAATGCCGAAAAATTCTGGCTTGTCTCCGAACGGTCGCTGTCGTTTCCATCTGAACTGAGAGAAATGGTAACTACTTGCGTTTAGCGTGCCCGGGGCGTCATCACGTCCATCTGTGTGGCGACGCATCTTAACAGCTGTTCTCCTGTGATCAAAGAATTTTAGGGGATGCTGCGCAGAAATGCTTGAAGAAGGTAATGGACGAAGGGTGATCTATTCTAGAAAAAGAAGTCTTTATTCATATGAATGAAGAATACTGGACGCGGCAGTAAGGTATATGACAAAACGCTACCGACAAAAATGCGCTTATACAAGCGCATGTGTTGATGAATCGCACGTATTTACAGCAATGTAATAAGCAAGGAAAAGCTAGTAAACGAGTTGTACATGTGTACGTACGAAAGGAAAATCATTCATGATAATAAAGCAAGCTAATCATATGAGTATGAGATGTGACTCAAAAAATTAAATGAGCAATTGTTCTGAGGTCAAACGAGTCCAGCCGGTTCATGAAGACGGAAAGATTCTGCGCCTCAGCGATAATAGAAGACATCTTTTTTTCCAAAGTATGAAATAATTTCATCTGGCCAATTCCTCAAGCCATTTTCTGACGTAGCTGCGATCCTTCAATGAAGCAGCCATCGTGAGTATATCACGTGTTGCGGATGGAAGTCGGATAATCCGGTTCCATGAAGTGGCCAACGCTGTAGCTTATCGTCAAGATTCAGCACCATGGAGGCGTCAGGTTGATCACCAAACGACTATCACCCATAAGACGCCCAACAGCAGCTGAACAAAGCACAGCGAAGGGAGACTAGATTCCTCGAATAACAGGACTGCTGAATTAGCGTGCTTGTTCTCTCACATGCTGAGCAATACAAAATGATTTATACAGAACCCCACAGCGAGAAAAATCAATCCTAAATCATGTCGATCTCGCGCGTGGATCGTTATATGACACCACCAGTCACATGCCGGTGGCATGGGAAACCTAAGAATGATTCATGAACACTGTTATGCTAAACTCCTGGCAGAAGTGATGTGATGGATTTTGTCAATGGTCCGCTATGCGTCTATTAACTGCTCTCCGCTCACTGATGTCGGTAAGTGGGTTGTGCACGGCCGAGTGAAACGGTTCGGTGTGCTTGGTTCGGTGTAGCTTGCATGAACCGCAGCGCCAAACTGTTAAAGACCCACAATCGTCGCGCAGGGCTTTCCAGCAGAACCAACAAGGTGCAGGTCGGCATTCTGAAAGTGACTGACCTTTGAATCTTTTTTTCTGGTCGATCAATGCTGACCAAGCACTTTGCTATTCTCGCAGGGGGCGAGTTCGACATGTGTTCAATATACGCAAAGGGCATGTGCTGAACGAAAAAAATTTCGCGACGGCTACCGTTAACAACGATTGAAATTCCCAGCCTTCAGAAGGTCGTTTTCTCAAGGAGAGTCAGATGACTGTAGTACCAGAAGCGGCAGTAATGGCGTTGATGGCAGTAGCAGCAACAGTTCGCTTTCCAGGCAGTAGCAGCAGTAGCAAATGATTAAGAAGCGGGACGAGTAGACGTGAATATTACATGTATAACTGAGAGACAGGACGAGTATAAGTGGGTATTATATGAAGTCGTTTGAACGAAAATAAATAGATCAAGGAAACATGAAAGTTGAAGCTACTTGTGGACGTCGAATATACAGGGCTTTGAAGTAACGAAGTCCCTCGAGTCATTGGACTAAGCCGCCTTGGCCATTTGGTTAGAACGCGAATGCCGCCCGAGTTAGGCTTGCGCTCCTTCTATTCCCCGCTTCGCTCTGCTTTCATTCAGTTGACGCTTTTGCATGTCGTCTCGGTCCGTTTGTTGCACCCTCCTTTTCTGTCTTCATTGCCTCTTTGTGTTTTCTTTCATCTGCGAATGATTCGCTGATTCTCACTTAGAATCAGCGAACCGCTACGATTGTACTGGAAAATCGCAGCTGGCATCTTTTAGCCGTCGAGTAGAATAGGGGAATCGCTACGCTTTAATTCGCGAATTCCGAAAGAGCATGCTAGGAGCCACCTGCTTAGACCAGTTGTGAGCAAGGAAATGATTGAGCCGTCAGCCGTCTATGCTTTCACGTCGAACTTTGATCTCTTTATGCTGTAAAAATTCCTTTCCACTTGACAAGTTGTCATTGCCATCAGTCGACTAATTTGACGTCTTCGTCGCTAAAAAAACGTACCAGCACAAACAAATCGAAAATGGGAGCATCGCAGACATACGAATTTCCTTGAATGGGACGACAGGACAGATGGTTTAATTAGGGATCGTTATAGAAGTGGGGCAGATGACGACGACTTTGGAGGCGGGCATGATTACCTCTAAGACAGATGGCTTGATGGAGGATCGCTGGATGCATCCAGAGGTTATCCGCGTACCACCGGCAAACAATTGTGCACGTGTATTTAATTATTCCATTAAATGCCCGTGCCAAGCGAACTATTATCAAAATCGATGATCCGGACTAAGAAACCCTCTTCGCCTCTCCCTGTCGGTACGCTCTTTACGAAGCGGGAATACTGTGGTTCAGTTTCTCACGAGATCCATCGACCTAACTCCCTACCTCTTTTTCACATGATCGAGGTTACCATGTTGCTGATGCTATATAGAGTTCCTGATAGCCATTGGTCTTTCTTCGTTCATGACTGGGATTTCGCACTTGCTTCCACAACCAGAGTAACATGTCATCTTGTGAAAAGAATTCGCTGTCGTCAATTTCTCCTGCTGGCTGGTCCGTTTCTGAAGAGTCTTGACCAGAACCGCACTAAATATCCCGTCATTAATTATCTTTCCATCTCCCTTTAAGGTATGAACCATCTAAAAACTGTGTAAGAGAAGCTGTTTTCATTATCGCACTGATTATCAGCGCAGGTTTCTCAGCTGCACGCCGAATCCAGAGAAGTCGTAAGACACAGGCGCTTCAAACTTTTTTAATTTAAACCGAAGGGCAGCTGTGAGTTTATCTGTTGTTTTACATGCATTTTTGCTCAACATCCTTATACCCTCCCGTGACATTTTTCGCATCAGCTGCCTTACAATTCTTTTATCCAAGTCCGCCCAGGAACTCAGTTTAAGCCAGGTTTTAGTTTCTCGTCAGGTTCATCAATGCTTACCGGCTAGGCAACCATGCACTCCCAACGGTGTATGACTGAAGCAGAGTCCAACGACTGTCCTGTGTTAATGGTTGCATGGCGCGATCAGCTGATGGTGCTTAGCTCAATTTTGATAATGCGGTTTCCACTGCAGCCCAAATTAATTACGTGAGCGCCGCAGGATGCCTCTTGATCATCATTTATGATTGTGGTGGTGGCGCCATATCCTTGTAAACGTAATACGTGGAATCTTTGCGCTAATTTCAACTGCTTAGGAGCAGGGCCGGGACCGAAGAGCGTCCCCCAAATTGTCCCAAAGATGTCCACTTACCACTGGGAGGCAAACGGCGATACTGAGATAACATCGCTTAACCAAGGTGAGAGTGCGATTTATATCATGGCGAGTATGCAGTGCGTTGAGGGCTGCTAATTGTGAAGTAACATAATTTTCTAGCGAAGGCAGCATAATCAGCGCAGACATCCGAATTTCCTTGAGCGGGACGGCGAGACAGATGGTTTGAATGGGGAGGATCGTTATAGAAGTGGAGCAGATGTCGACGACTTTGGAGGCAGGGCATGATTACCTCTTAATCGATCTATCGTACCTCCCCTGAAGTATCCCTCGAAGACGGTTTCTTAATTGAGATCGTCAATTTTGATCATACTTTGCTTGGCAGTGGGCGTTTAATGGAAAAGTTAAGCATATATGCTCACTTGTTTGCAGATGTCACGAGAATAACCTCATCCGTCGTGGTGTTTAGATGAATACCTCACTGGCATCTATTGATTAAGATAATTAATTGAGTCTATTTCTTAAGCTTAATAAACGTTGCAATTTGGCAACGCAGGCGTGAGGTTTCAATTCCCTGTCTGCTCATTGCCCACTGATTTCCATCATACGATCAGGTACCTCAAACTTCAACTTCCCAAACTCTCAATACACTGCTACGCTCATCAGCCAGGTCTAATGCTAGTCATATATGCTCTTGTCCTGACCACATGTTGTAGCTGCTCTGGAATGCCCAAAACCATAAGGTTTCTCATGCAAAGAAACATGCTAGTCGTTCTTTATCGTAGAAGCCCGTACAATATAATATGTCGAGAAACAAGAAATACATCGTCTGTGGCGCTACTATGCGGTTAAATAAGCAAAGTTTGTGCGCTTTATGATATCCTCTGCATGGACGCTTAAAGTCGGGATCTCGAGCATCCCTAGCAGAATCCGCAAGTCAGTGGGCATCTTGAACGAAGCACTGGCTGATATCTCGGGTCCAAGCAGTACGATAATAGAGTCGTACAGTCGTTAGCGTTGTCGCGACAGCTGCAAACGTTGCATGTTCTTCTGCATCTTGGCTGGATCGCTCTGCTGTAAGGCTGGACGTAGCACAGCGGTATGAATAGCTGACAGTCGTTAGCGTTGTCAACACAAACGGGAGTCGTCGTCGGCGCCGCAGTTGTTGTTGTGGGTCCAGCTGCTGTTGTTGTTGTCGCCGCAGCTGTGGTTGTCGATGCTCCAGTTGTTGTTGACGCGACTATTATCGCGCTTGACGCAGCGGCTGTCGTGGTTGTAGCAGCGGTTGTGGTGGTCGTAGCAGCGGTTGTGGTGGTTGTAGCAGCGGTTGTGGTGGTTGTAGCGGCGGTTGTCGTGGTTGTAGCTGCCGTTGTCGTGGTTGTAGCTGTCGTTGTTGAACTACTCTGTTGCGATCGAGCAACTGAAAAGGTTCTGTGCTGTACTTCGAGCAAAACGGCATCTGATTAATGCTTTTCTGGTGATTTAAAAGCGCCGAACCGAAAAGACCTTCAGTGATGTAATCGGCGAAGTTTGGGGTGGAAAATATGAAAAAGTCAGAAAATCTCCAACAAAAAGCGATCGTTCTTGCTCGCTTCCTTTTCTTTTCGTAAAAAATTTTTTGCAAAATGTTTCGAATTTCTTTCCATGCTTCAGGTTACCATGAACTTCCCGTTCGTTACGGTAGCGATATGTTCTCATCCAATGCATTAATCCAGCCACACGTGGATGTAGTTACTTGGGAAACAGTTGATCGGCCTTGTAAAAAGCCATACTGGCCCACGTTAATTAGATTGTTCTTCAGGATGTGCTGAAGTAAGTTATCCTTCACAATAATCTGCATTACCTCCCACACTGAGGACGTCACACTAATCGGGCAGTAGTTCTCAACGCAGATAGGTGGGGTCTGCTTTAGCAAGGGGTAATTAAAGCGGTCTTCCCAGAGGAGGGGAGTGAGCAGCAGGAAATTCTTTCGAAAATTAAACTCAATGGGATAGCTATAATATCAGCAGTACGTTTTATGAAATAAGGTGGTATTCCATCGGGAGTAAACGAGGTTTTATTGCTCAACATAGCTATTGCGTCTCTCACAGATTCTACACCAACATTCACGGCTAACTTTCCTTGTTTTGTCCTGAATACGAATTCTGGCAAAAAGTTGTCGTCGTTCTTAAAGACTCTAAGATAACATTTTCGAAGAGCACCGCATCATAACATCTTCATACGTATGTGCTGTCCAGAAGTAGAATATCATGAACTGGGAGACTAATGTCGTAATATACGTGAGACAAGCGCTTACATTGACGCCATGTCTGCCTCCCTGCAGAACATTTTTCGCTTCTCTCATGCATACGGCGTCTTCCGTTTTCAGTTTGCCTTCGCGACCGCTCTGAGTGGAAGTTGCTATCTCTTCGCATCTAGCGGTGTTCTTTATTTTGTGTGTGTTTCCTCCATCATCAGCCACACGAGCACACTCAGCTTGAGAATTGCATTACGTAGATAGATTTGCTGTCGATCAACGAACAGAACAGCCCAGCGAAAGGAGGCGTCTTGGGATATTTCACAAGCGCACATTGCTCGCAGAGAGAGAAGCATAGCTGCGGTGCGCTGGATGATCGAACATTCGTGTATTACGGCGCAAATTTGTGAGCGAGAGTTTTGTGCATTGAATCCCTTAAAATCGAGCCATAATCTTGGCAGTGCGGGATCGAAACCGTGCTTACTGAGAAAAGTTCACTGATGGCTACTGTTGCCCAGTACTCCTCTGTCTCTCCCATTTTGCTTGCTGGTAATCAGTGTTTCTTTGACCAATTACCAGTATGATGTGTATGCGCTTAACCACCCTCCCCTCAGTTCTCTGCATGTAGCAGTTGCTGTTTTCGGCTAGATGTGGCCATGGTACATGCATAGTTGCACATTACTATCTCTAGAAGGTAACAGCGAACATTATAAAAGGGTACCTACCGCCAATAAGGACACATAGAACAACGATAACGGAAATCTTCATTGTCCGATTCCTGAAAGCTGTTAGCAATGCAACGTAGCGATGGGGCGTTCATAGTGAATGGTGATCGGGTGACCTTGCGTAAGCGAAGTTCTCATGGCTACGAATGGAACGCGTCCAGAACCAGTTGACGGGAACGTTCGATCTAACGTTTCAATTCGCTAAGACCTACTCTGCATTGCGAACTCAACAAGCCGAAACATCGCCGTTAAGATTGGCTGGTTTCTCAACGCATAACCATTCTCATGATTGACATGACATTGTACACACAGGCCGAAACGGTCGGGGACAAACAGATACGCGCGATGTTGTTGAACTGTGTTCACGAAGTGCTGTTTACTACGAGCACAGTTTTGCCAGGAAAACTCTCGCGACCCGAAATTATGATTCAAGCCGGCCTTTTTATGTGCACCAGCTCTCTGCTCCAGTCGTTTGTACAAACCTGGTAGCCCATATATGCGGAGCGCTCGCGGGTGATGGCAGCGACAGTAAACTTGTTCGTTTTTTTTTTGCAAACCTAGGTGGGACTGAGTGCTAAGAGAATTAGTTAGAGGTTGCATTTGCCAAATTCCAGAACTCGTCTACATTCAATGGTTTCTGACCTCTGGATTCCAGACTGAGTGAAATGCATTAGCCCACATAGAAATGTAAGTCCTTCGCATGGACATTAAGCTGTGACGTGGACATGAAGAGTCTCGCCGCAAAAAGGCAAGCAGTGGTCAAATTCTTAGGTATCGAAAAAGCGACCGATACACAGCAATAGTTACACTCTGGTGGTAGTCGGACATAGCTTGCGCAGTTTCCGGTAGGGCGAATCAGTTCGTTGATTTCCGTTCTGAGTGCTCTAAATTAGAAGGACTGGATGGTAGATATACCCACGTCAAAAAAAACGACAGACTGCTTGCCAGAGGACTGCCATGTAGAGGTGACCTACTGATCGGTCCGGTTCGAAACGGTTAGTCCGCACACCAGTAACAAACAACGGAACATGCCAGGTAGTGCAGCCATATTCTTCCACAATAGAAAAGTCGTGTACGGGGACACATGATTTAGTGGTTGGCAAGTTCAAAGTAAAACGCCGAGCAAATAGTGGCGGACACTGTATACCCTGACGCGTTTTTCGAAAGCATATTTTGCTTTAACAATTCGAAAACGAAGACTCATCAGGATGTTTCTCATTCTAAAGGCATAGGTAGACCTGACGGCACTCCGAGGTGCTGTCACCGATTGCGACTTGAAGGATCCGGTGATGAACCGCCTATACATTAATGGAGATTGGATTCAACGAACGACTGAAACAGGCGTTCTTCCAGGGCCTTATATAGCAGAGCGATGGGCCGCGTAATTCAAACTGGGACTATTCTGAAAATTGAAAGTGAACGTGTTAAGAGAATGGAGTACTGCTAAATTAGCATAATTCACTGCGAAACACGGGAGTTATAGAGCCTTGTCACACATGCCTCTCTTTCGGTGGCATTCGCCTTCCGGAAAGGACAGATGGATCTTCATAGTGCAAGTACAGTCAACCCCTCTCGATGAAGTGGTTGCAGCGTCAAACCCCGACATGACCGACCACAGGCATCTTCGACGGTCGCTATATCATGCCAGCCAGATTCTATGATGGACCTCGGAGACTGATATATGTGGGCACTTGTGCACTTCTATGAACGACGACGTCTTTCATGAATGAGCGCCAATTAGTGTGTTGAAATCAGTGTGAGCGACACACCGTATCAGTACTGCTTTTGAGAACAAACACCGTATCAGTACTGCTTTTGAGAACAATTCGGTTCGGCCAATTTGCTTGAAACACAGATGATGTACGTTCACAATGAGTCGCTAAAACAAGGAGAAGAGCGAAAATCTGATTCGCTGAACAGATCAAAGAAATTATGTTATTAGTGGAATAAGTCGCCGACTTCTAAATCGTTCCACCTTGTCGGCGTACTTTTAAAAAATGTCAAAACGCATGAACATCCTACTCCTATCAAGCATACTTGAAGGGCGACAGAAGAAAAAAAATCTTATCTTGAGATGTTAATATTAACAGCGCGTCGTTCTTTTCGCACGGATATCATGACTCATAAAACTTCAGTTCAAAATTATTATCTTTCAAGGCATTTGGTTGGTGACGAATGCGAATGAAATTGAGGATCACCTTAATATTGGAGAGTAGCTAATTCGTTGGATAAGGAACTTTTTTGAGGAACGACTTATGACAGTGTCGCTGAGCGTATTTATTTCTCCCGCAGAACTGTCCTTGTACTCCCCAGTTCTAATGTTCATCACCATTCTTTTTGGTTTTTTCTTTTAAGCTATTACATTGCGAGGATTCTCGCATTGTAATAGCCGAAATGCGAGGTCGAATATTCTAAAATTCTTGATTATTAGCATTTCTGTTGGGATGATTTGTACACATCTTACTTTGCTGCGCAACGAAACCGATCACTTTGAGCTGGAATTTCGGCCGAGATTGAATTTCTTTCAACTTCCAATGCTAGTTAGGCTCTCTTCCCCTTATATTGCTTAACCTTTTTGCATCCTTCCCCGTTATCTGCACATCCGTTTTTTTTCATGTATTCGCGTGCTTTACACTTGGTGAGCATGGTTCCCGTGATGTCCTCCGTTTTTGCTGACTGTACCACTAAGTGCTGTCCATTAACAAATGCTCTCTGCACAATTGATTGGTGCTGCACATGCTTGATGTTTCTCATTCTCATGTGTTAGGTATTTCGTGCAAAGTCCTTTCTTTCGACGACTGCTATTTCACTCGATTGAAAAACACTCATTGAAAGAACATGCCAAAAATGGTTTTACAGAGTCACAAATGTTAGAGGCGGTGGAAGTTTCGCATCAGCAACCATCTCTATCGCCACATTAATGCAAGCACGGCACCGCCGTCGTGAAGGCCTGGGATTGGGCTGCATGGGATTATGCTTGTCGTCTGCATGGGCGTTGATGCGTAGCGCATGACCGTACACATGCCGCATGCAATTCCGGTTTTGCAATTTTCCCTCCGCAGCAGTGGAAAATTGAAAACTTTGAATTAAAATGCGACCGACCACAGGCATCTTCGACGGTCGCTATATCATGCCAGCCAGATTCTATGATGGACCTCGGAGACTGATATATGTGGGCACTTGTGCACTTCTATGAACGACGACGTCTTTCATGAATGAGCGCCAATTAGTGTGTTGAAATCAGTGTGAGCGACACACCGTATCAGTACTGCTTTTGAGAACAAACACCGTATCAGTACTGCTTTTGAGAACAAACACCGTATCAGTACTGCTTTTGAGAACAAACACCGTATCAGTACTGCTTTTGAGAACAAACACCGTATCAGTACTGCTTTTGAGAACAAACACCGTATCAGTACTGCTTTTGAGAACAAACACCGTATCAGTACTGCTTTTGAGAACAAACACCGTATCAGTACTGCTTTTGAGAACAATTCGGTTCGGCCAATTTGCTTGAAACACAGATGATGTACGTTCACAATGAGTCGCTAAAACAAGGAGAAGAGCGAAAATCTGATTCGCTGAACAGATCAAAGAAATTATGTTATTAGTGGAATAAGTCGCCGACTTCTAAATCGTTCCACCTTGTCGGCGTACTTTTAAAAAATGTCAAAACGCATGAACATCCTACTCCTATCAAGCATACTTGAAGGGCGACAGAAGAAAAAAAATCTTATCTTGAGATGTTAATATTAACAGCGCGTCGTTCTTTTCGCACGGATATCATGACTCATAAAACTTCAGTTCAAAATTATTATCTTTCAAGGCATTTGGTTGGTGACGAATGCGAATGAAATTGAGGATCACCTTAATATTGGAGAGTAGCTAATTCGTTGGATAAGGAACTTTTTTGAGGAACGACTTATGACAGTGTCGCTGAGCGTATTTATTTCTCCCGCAGAACTGTCCTTGTACTCCCCAGTTCTAATGTTCATCACCATTCTTTTTGGTTTTTTCTTTTAAGCTATTACATTGCGAGGATTCTCGCATTGTAATAGCCGAAATGCGAGGTCGAATATTCTAAAATTCTTGATTATTAGCATTTCTGTTGGGATGATTTGTACACATCTTACTTTGCTGCGCAACGAAACCGATCACTTTGAGCTGGAATTTCGGCCGAGATTGAATTTCTTTCAACTTACAATGCTAGTTAGGCTCTCTTCCCCTTATATTGCTTAACCTCTTTGCATCCTTCCCCGTTATCTGCACATCCGTTTTTTTCATGTATTGGCGTGCTTTACACTTGGTGAGCATGGTTCCCGTGATGTCCTCCGTTTTTGCTGACTGTACCACTAAGTGCTGTCCATTAACAAATGCTCTCTGCACAATTGATTGGTGCTGCACATGCTTGATGTTTCTCATTCTCATGTGTTAGGTATTTCGTGCAAAGTCCTTTCTTTCGACGACTGCTATTTCACTCGATTGAAAAACACTCATTGAAAGAACATGCCAAAAATGGTTTTACAGAGTCACAAATGTTAGAGGCGGTGGAAGTTTCGCATCAGCAACCATCTCTATCGCCACATTAATGCAAGCACGGCACCGCCGTCGTGAAGGCCTGGGATTGGGCTGCATGGGATTATGCTTGTCGTCTGCATGGGCGTTGATGCGTAGCGCATGACCGTACACATGCCGCATGCAATTCCGGTTTTGCAATTTTCCCTCCGCAGCAGTGGAAAATTGAAAACTTTGAATTAAAATGCGTGTAGGGTAATGTTTTTCGCACTCACTGCACTATGCTACCACCAAATTGCACCTATGTTGTATCAACTTCATTGATGTGGTCGCGTGAAATTCCTGACAAACAGATTATTCCGCAATAAATTTCACGTAGCATCGACCCATAATCGTCAACTATTACAAAAGATTGTGTTATTTCTGTTGTAGGTGCCCGTCTCGAATCATGCCTTAGATAATGTTCAAAATTGTGGTCTAAAAAAACTGTAAACACAATTTGCGACGGCGAATTATTGGAAAAAAGAACACATTTCAGTCGAGAGCACATGGTCGAAGGGATGTAGACCTGCCTCTCGCATCTAGCAGCGGAGGAAAATTCAGCATGGCTTTAGAAGCGACTACGCGGATGAAGGAGAGATTGCTTCTTACATTTTCTGTTTCTGGCCAATGTCTACAATGCTTTGCATACTAACCCCGTTGATGGCTCGGACCTATGCAAGCATGCGTGGCTTGCACCTCGCTGCTCCTTTGTTAAAGAAACACATTCCTCACGGGTTATAGGTTTTCCTCCTAGCGCATCGAGTTTTACTAGCAGCGGAGGAAAATTCAGCATGGCTTTAGAAGCGACTACGCGGATGAAGGAGAGATTGCTTCTTACATTTTCTGTTTCTGGCCAATGTCTACAATGCTTTGCATACTAACCCCGTTGATGGCTCGGACCTATGCAAGCATGCGTGGCTTGCACCTCGCTGCTCCTTTGTTAAAGAAACACATTCCTCACGGGTTATAGGTTTTCCTCCTAGCGCATCGAGTTTTACTGCAAGCAATTCAACAGTTGCTTCGAGAGATTAAGCACTGAGCGCTCTGACACGTTCTTTCACGTGCTCTTGATTCACTCTGATAAGCAGAACTAAGTTATCGGCCAATGCTTTCTTCGTTCAGCACCGTCGCCGTTCATAGACCCCTTAACCATCAGTATCTCTCACCGCTGCATGATGTGCAATCCAACCTGAGCTGACCTGTCCTACCGTCAGGCGAACGTACAAAAGGTTGCTTGTTCCGCGATCATATTCTGTGATGATGAGCTCTAAAACCTTTCAGACGCGATGATGGCAGCTGCACTATCACGATTTTTCTATCATTTTCAGGAGGTGAATGCCACCGAAAGAGAGGTATGTGTAACACGGCCCTAAAACTTCCAGATTTCTCAATGAATTATGCAAATTCAGCAATGCTCTACTCCCGCCATACATTCACTTTCACATTTCAGGACAACACGAGCTTGTAATTCTCGGCCCATTGCTGTCCTATATAATGTCTTGGAGGAATGCCTGTTTCAGTTCTTCGCTGAATCCAAGGTTTAATAACCATTAGGTGACTCCTCCACAGCTCGGTCAACCCGGAAACGGTGACCACATCTTGGACTGGCCGAAAAATATTTATGCCCCTGAAATCAGAAACTTCTTCCCAAATCTCCATTTTCCAATTCCTTATAGGAAGGGTATATTCGTAAATTGGATTAGGGCATCTAGTGTCATTGGTTGTGCGCATACCTTGCGTCTGTACGGTACTTCCAACTTGGTAACCACTAGATCATGTGTCCCTTCACAGGACTTTTCTATTGTGCAGGAATATGGCTGCACTACCCGGCATGTTTCGTTGTTTGTTACTGGTGTGCGGGCTAACCTGTTCGAACCGGATCGATCAGTAGGGCATCTCTACATGGCAGTCTTCTGGCACGCAGTCTGTCGTTTTTCTAACGTATGCATATCCGCCATCCAGTCCTTCTAATTCACAACACTCAGAACGGAAATCGGCGAATTGACGCACCCTATCGGAAATTGCGCAAGTTACGTCCGATTACCTCTGGTGTGTGAGTATTGCTGAGAATCGGCCCCTTGGTGGCTGCCTAGGAATTTGGCTACTGCTGGCATTTCTTGAGGTCTGTCAAATTCTCCATCTCCATATCACAATTTGGAATCGATGTGAATAACGGACGTTTCTGTGTGCACTGAATTATGTCAATCTCTGCGGAAATCACATTTCACAAACCACTGAATCTCGACGAGTTCTGGAGTTTGGCCAAAACAATCTGGACCATCTGTTCGCACACACTCCCTCCAGGGTTCGAAAGGGAACGAAAAAGTTTACTGTCGCTGCCACCACAAGCAAACGTTGTGCATGTATAGGCTATCAAGTTTCCACAAACGACTACCTGCTGCACATGAAAAGAGCGACTGGAATGATAAATTGGGGTCACAAGATTTCCCCTGCCAACGCTACTCTCGTACCAAATAGTACTTCCTCAGGACACTTCGGCAAGATCACGGATATCTGTCTGTACTCGGCCGTCTCCACCTGTGCGTAGAATGGTCACGTAAATCACGAAAGCGGTTATGCGCTGACAAGTCAGGCGATCTTAATGACGATTTTTCGGAATGTAAGGTCGCAACGAGAACCACGTAGAATGATTTGAAACGTCGGCTCGAACGTTCCCTTCAACTAGATCTGGACTCGCTCCGTTCGTGACCCTGATAACTTCATTAACACAAGATGCCCTATTCATCATTCACTGTAAACGTGCCATGACTGCGTCGATGACTCACCGATTACCACTAAACATGGGACAGACAGTGGAGTATTAGGGACCGACATCATCAGTTAATGTTTCTTCTTAGCGAGCACGGTTTCAACCCCGAAGGCAAACTGAAAATGGAAGACACCGTACGCATGAGAGAAGCGAAAAATGTTCGGCAGAGAGGCAGACATGGCGTCATTGTAAGCGCTTGTCTCACGTATATTACGACGTTAGTCTCCCAGTTCAAGATATTCAACTCCTGGACAGCACATACGTATGAAGATGTTATCGTGCGATGCTCTTCGAAAGTGTTATCTTAGAGTCTTTAAGAAAGCCGACAACTTTTTGCCGGAATCCCTATTCAGGACAAAACAAAGAAAGTTAGGCGTGAATGTTGGTGTAGAATCTATGAGAAACGCCATAGATATGTTGAGCAACAAACCTCCTTTACTCCCGATGGAAGACCATCTTATTTCATTAAACGTACTGCTGACATTATAGCTATCCCATTGAGTTTAATTTTCGGAAGGATTTCCTGCTGCTCACTCCCCTCCTCTGGGAAGACCGCTATAATTACCCCTTGCTAAAGCAGGCCCCACCTATCTGCGTTGAGAACTACTGCCCCGCAGATTATTGTGAAGGATAACTTACTTCAGCACCTTCTGAAGAACAATCTAGTTAACGTAGGCCAGTATGACTTTTTACCAGGCCGATCAACTATTTCCCAAATAACTACATCCACGTGTGGCTGGATTAGTGCACTGGATGAGAACATTCAAACCGACGTAGTATATCTTGACTATGCTAAAGCTTTCGACGTCGTCTGCCATGGCATGCTTCTCCACGAGCTAGAGACTTACGATACTTGTGAGACTTACGTACTAGAGACTTACGTACACTATCAAACTGGCTAAGAAGCTTTTTGTTGAGTCGCTCCTTCACCGTAAAGGTAGGGGATTCCCTCTCTGACTAACCTCATCAAGTCAGCGGCGTTCCTGAGGGAAGCGTGCTTGGTCCATTGTTGTTTCTTATCATACATAAACGATAGGTCCGATAATTCGTCTAGCGTTTGCAAACCGGTTGCAGATGGTCCAAAAATTTACCGCCCTTTACAGAATCTCGGAACTGATTTCCACATTTTGCAAAACGATCTGAATGACTTCAGCGCCTGCTATAAATCAGGGCAACTTGACATTTCGTACAGGAAATGCTGAGTTCTCCACGCTGTCATGAGCGCTTCCTGCGACTGGATAGCGAAGTTTTGCCATCTGCTGATGATGGGATCCGCGAGTTCGAAGTGAAGATTTGCCCTAACTTGCAGTGGAACGTGCACTGCACTGAAGTAGCTGCGAAAGCGCTAAAGGTGGCTAACTGTATCCCACGCGCATTGCAACACGCATGCAATGAGCATTCATACATTGTGTATTGCCGTCCCATACTACAATAGTGTACGCAAGCAAGGTCACAATGCTTGATCAATGATATAAAAATTGTTGAAAATGTGCAAGAATTTTATACTCGTATGGCATTTTGTGAATTGTTCAAGGGGTCATATATAGTTGATTGTATGGCCAGGTTGAAGATAGTTGACCTCGAACCTCTCCAGTATCGCAGACTTAAATTTGACTTGGCCCTGTGTTTCAAAATTGTCAGAGGTTTCTCTGATACACGTCTAAACAGTTTATTTGCGTTTCTTAATCAGCGTGAACGTCCACCCATTCAATTAGCACGGAAGGCCATTTCTCTGAACAGTGTCTTCTATTGCTTCCGGTTCGGACTAGTTCGTGTTTGGAATGAGCTCCGCGCCAGAATCGCTGACGCGAAGAATCTTTCCGTGTTCATGAACCGCCTGGACTCGTTTGACCTCAGAACAATTGCTCATTTAATTTTTCGAGTCACATCTCATACTCATATGCTTAGCTTGCTTTATTATCCTGAATGATTTTCCTTTTGTACGTACACATGTACAACTCATTTGCTTGCTATTCACTGCTTATTACATGCCCTTCATTGCTGTAAATACGTGCGAATCATCAACACATGCGCTTATATAAGCGCATTTTTGTCGGTAGCGTTTTGTCATATACCTTACTGCCGCGTCCAGTATTCTTCATTCATATGAATAAAGACTTCTTTTTCTAGAATAGATCACCCTTCGTCCATTACCTGCTTCAAGCATTTCTGCGTAGCATCCTCTAAAATTCTTTGATCACAGGAGAACAGTTGTTAAGATGCGTCGCCACAGAGATGGACGTGATGACGCCCCGGGATCGCTAAACGCAAGTAGTTACCATTTCCCTCAGTTCCGATGGAAACGACCGCGAGCCTTCGGAGACAAGCCAGAATTTTTCGGCATTTGGCGACAGTGACGAACGGGAAGTTCATGATGGCCTGTGGAACGAGAAGGAATTAATTCTGAGCACTTTGAGATTAATTTTGAACCAAAAGAAAGCGAAACAAGCAAAAACGGTCTTTTTTTTCGGAAATTTCATTATTTTTTTCTGATTCTCCACCCCAAACCGCGCCGACTACACACACCATTAGAGGCCTTTTCGGTTCGACGCTTTTACATCACCAGAAAACCATAAATCAGATCTCATTTTGCTCAGAGTAAAACGGAGACCATTTTCGGTTGCTGTCTCGCAGCTGGAAATCTGCATCACAGAAAATGTGAAAAAAGAACGAAACCAAATATAAAAAAAGAGGGAAAGAAACGCCTGCTGCCCATTAACTGGTGCGACTCCAATTATTCAAAGTGTGCTTCAAGCGCTTAGAAACGATGTCGGAAGCAGGATACACTCACGATACGATAAGAATTTATCCATAGAAAAAGCAGTGGCTGTTAAGCGCGGAAGTTCTTTTCAGCTACAGCTCCACAGGTCAAAAAGCAAGTGCTTACATCAGTGCTGCAATATGTGGGCCGAGTTTTAAAGCACAGTCTTTTCGGAAAACGCGACAACGCATGAAAAATACATATCTAGATAACACTGTATCATATTGCTGCTCACGCGATCTTTTAATGCGTGAATCCCCAAGGAATCTGGAGTATGGGATGCTACTGCTCTGGTACATTGTGCGGCGGCGTTGGCCAAAGAACATGGATTACTGCCGTTCTGCATTTCTTCAAGAGCACTCCACCGAAGTTTTCCAGCTGTTTCTTCTTTACGATATAAATCTTGCAATCCTCTTCGTGCAGCTTATGGAATTGACAGGGTACTGGGTAAGGAACTGTCACTTCAGCGAAAAGCATGATTCCAGACAAGAACTTATTAGAGAAATAAGACAACCCGTTCTCATAGTTGGCGATGATCGATCAATGATAGTTCAAAAGTATATGACGGAAGGATCTGTTTGTCAGGAATTTCTCACGATCACAGAAATGCTGTTGATATGCAACACATGCAATTTGCTAATAGCTTGATGCAGTGAGTTCCCTTATCGCATTTTAATTCAAAGTTTTCAATTTTCCACCACCCCGCAGGGAAAATTGCAAAACCGGGATTGCAAGCGGCATATTTGCAGTCATGCGTCAAGCATCAACGTTCAAATGCAGATGATAAGCATAATCCCATGTAGTCCCCAAATTTCCGATCTTCACTGAATTTTAACCATACGCTTCTAATTAAAGACGGGGGCCTACTAGAGAACTGCGGCAATCTTTTGTCATAGTTGGCGATGATGGATCAATGATAGTTCAAAAGTATATGACGGAAGGATCTGTTTGTCAGGAATTTCTCACGATCACAGAAATGGTGTTGATATGCAACACATGCAATTTGCTAATAGCTTGATGCAGTGAGTTCCCTTATCGCATTTTAATTCAAAGTTTTCAATTTTCCACCACCCCGCAGGGAAAATTGCAAAACCGGGATTGCAAGCGGCATATTTGCAGTCATGCGTCAAGCATCAACGTTCAAATGCAGATGATAAGCATAATCCCATGTAGTCCCGAAATTTCCGATCTTCACTGAATTTTAACCATACGCTTCTACAAAAAAGCTGGGACAACACGCAAGTTAAAACCACTACGGAGCTCGATCTGTTGAGAAGTCGCACAATATGCACACAACAAAGATCATTTGCTCATGGATTGTGTCGATTCGTCGAAAATAGCTTTCTGGTCCGCTTACCTGGCTTTCGAAAAGTGCGATCGCACGACCATCTCTTTGTTCTCTGGCTTTCGCGAAACACCCCGAAAGACAAATTTGAGCGCACAAGATTTAAAGTTCCTTCAACTTTAGTGGCATTGCCTCGTCCCTTTTCGTAAACCTTGGTGATCGTACAGCACGAATGCCAACAGTCAAACCACCACGTATCATAATTATTTCCAAACATCATCTATACATATTTAGAACATGCATCTATCATCTACACATACTTTGAAGGTAAACTGCATAAAACTAGAACTGTTTAGGGGAGCACAGAGGGAGCCTTGAGAGCGAATTAAATTTGCTTGTTCGAACTGCCGCAGGTGGTGGTTTGAAATTGTCCGTTTTGCAAAAAAAACCTCTAACACAATGGAGATTCTGAATTTCAGTCGAATTCGTCACTATCCGTAATCCTTAAACGATAAAGGTTTGACCAAAGGTTTCTGAGTCGCGATACCATATTTTCGGAAAACGCGACGAAGCATGAGTAACACATATCTAAAAAATACAATATCATACTACTAAGGTCTGGATTTTTCAGTGCGAGGCTCACCAACGAATGTTGAGTGTGGATCGCTGCCGTTCTGCGCTTCCTGAGGAGCATTCCGCTGAAGTTTTCCACCTGTTTCGTCTTTACCACATCGAATCTTGCAGTCCTCTTCGTGCAGCTTCCGGGATTGAGAGGGTATCGGGCATGGAGTTGTCGGCACCACCAAAGGCATTTATGTGAAATGCCGCATAGAGAACATATCTTTTCAACTCGTACCAATGTAACGTTCAAGAAATCCCTCGTTGTATTTCTGGGACACAGTGACCAAAAGGCATGAGAATAATCTTTGGGTATAAGCAGTATGTCATTTTATGAAGAAAGCGTTTTTTTACTGGAGATTGGAGACCGAACAATGTTGACTCGAGATTCAAGTTTCACTAAGTGATGATTCTGTTTGAAGCTGATATCGTGACTCACAAAACTTTTGGCCACAACTTTCATGTTTTAAGGATTACGGATGGTGACGAATTGGACTGAAATTAGGAATCTCCGTATTAGAGGTTCCTTTTTTTGGAAAATGAACCTTTTAAACTACCGGTCAGGGCATTTGGAATAAGCACATTCATTTCCCTCTCAACTCTTCCTCTGCACTCCCCGAAAGAGTTCTAGTTACGTACAGTTTATGCTTAAGTATGTGTAGATGGTAGCTGCAGGTTCTAGCTGTGTATAGATGATATTTGAAAATAATTATGATGTGTGGTGGTTTGACTGTTGGCACTGTTGCTGATGTTGCAAAAACTATTTTCTTGCAAGTCAGCGTAAATCTGCTGGCGAATTTGATGACGTCAATGGACGCATGATGCCAGCATACATTGGTTCTTGTGATGTGCCTTCTCCTGCCATCTGCGTTTCGCTTTCACGTTTTCATTTATGGCTGTTGAGATACGGTTTTTGTACTAGGAACAGCGGTTCCGCAGTGTGTATCATGTCTTTGCGTCATTTATACATGTGTATCACATTGCTTTATGCTCGTTTCATGCTTTTGTTTGATAAGGGCGGGGATGATTCGTACCCGCATGGGCCAGTGTTCTCTCCCCCAAAGTGCGGCAATGCTGCAGGACACTGGGCTTTCGTGTTGCAAATATTCGTCCCCTCTATATCCGCTTCTTGTGCAAATATTCGCTACCGTGTATCGCCTCCTATTCGCTGTCTTCACTGCCCGTGATGGACTCATGGTATCATCGGAGACAGTACGCGACTGTCTGGTGCCACGAGCCGGGAACGACTCCGCAAAAATAGAAGTCCTTTTTTATTAAAAAATAAAGTGAAAGAGAAACGAAATAAACGGGTCAAAAAAAGGGGAGAAAACGTCCACATGAGCACGTTCGGGAGTACGGCCAGCGAAAGCGGCCTTGTTGAGAAATCTATAGGATGCCGCAAACACCATAACGATTGAACCGATGGGTGAGTCTGAAGGAGAGTTGAAAGACTCTTACGGTACTCAAAAATAGTGGAAGACAAGCTAAAAAGAATCGCACAAGGCTTTAGTATTCTTGAGTTCATTAACGGGGAATGGCTAAGGGAGATTGAAGGCTTTAGCGGGGACAAATGACAAGCAGCAGAAGGGAAACATATGGAGATTGTTGCTGATGAGGATGGCATACTCAACTAAAATGAAGGGGCAAAAGATGATATTGCCCCAGTTGAAATAAGTATAGCAGATTTGGAAAGGATCGCCACTACATACCACGGGAGAACTCTCAAGTCTTCTAGGTCCCCTTCGCCACCGAAGACATCAGTAAACTCTCTCAAAATGCCAAAAAGCACTCTCCCAGAATTTCATGACGATCCGAAAGAGTGGTGATAATTTTGGTGCGCCTTTGAGGCAGCCGTCGACTCCCAGCATATCGCAAACGTTCAGAAGCTTGCGTATCTACGGGGGTTTCTGGAAGGGATTGCCAAAGAAGCCGTAGCGGGTTTCGAGCGCAAAATGAAAATTACGGCGAATTATTGAAAACGTTACGCCTTCGTTTTGCCGACGAAGCGAGTATCCGTACAGCCCTACATCAACAGCTAAAACGACTATAATAAGCCCAGTCAGTAAATAAACTGCGCGCCAACTTTGAGGTGCCTGAGACAGTTATCAGAGAACTCAACAATCTTGGTGACGAATGTAACGGAGTCCAATCTGAGCTACTGATAGAAGAAAAGCTGCCAAGATGGGCGCTGAGTGAGTTTTATGATAAGAAGGAAAAGGAAGACTGCTGGAACTTGAAAAAGCTGAGGGTGACCATTGGTAAAATTCTGAAGAAGAAAGAGGCCATGTGAGGATCGCTCGGGTAACCTGCTCAGGACTGAAAGATCCCTCGTCATAGGCCTCACATCCATGTTTGGAGTGAGAAATTTCATGATTAAGGACCTTTGCGGTCAGGAGGAAGATCGAAAGGGGTGGTATGAGTTCATTTGCAGAAGAAATTTGGTGCAGGTGTTGCGCCTCTACGATATTTGCAGTGAAAAAAGAAAACAAAGAAAAGAGGTGAGATCCTTGTGCATTTTGTGAACGAGAAGACTGGAACAATCAGTGTACTGAATACGCCGACGTTTCCAACTCTCCAGGAACCGGCCACCTCAGAAATCACTGTAAGTTTGCAGGACAAAACTGTTAAGCCAGGAATCTAATGAAAACAGGCAAAAGGGTGCAGCGGTAGTCCAATCTACAAGCTGCAGCAAAGACTTGTAAGGAGGATGAATTAAACGAAATTGCGAGGAGGCAAGAAAAGGTGATGAAAAGAATGGCGGGAATAAATAGTGATCCCAACGAAGAGAGGAACGTTATATTACTGATGTTTAAACAAGTGACTATCTCTGTCCTAACAACGAAAGCGGAACGAAGGTTCTTGCATTCTCAGTCAGAGGTCGTATATTGAAGACACTCTAGCAAATGAGCTCGCATTACGGAGCGATAAAATCGAAACATTGGAGATTTCCGGGTTTGGTGCAAAAACCTCTACTTTTAAGTCGCAAAGGGTTACAATTACTGTTGTTCTACAAAACGGCTCACTCCATCCGATGGAAGTAAACACAGTGGAAACCCTGACGGCTGAAATATTATCGATTGAGATCAAAGATTCAGAGGCATTGTTGGAAGCAAAGCAATTTGATTTCGGAGAAGGCTGTTGGAAGGAACCACGCTTACTAATTGGTATTGATCAGTATTTCCATCTAATCACATCACAAGACTGACTCAGTCGATGGTCGGACCGATAATCATGGGAAAGGCGCAGTAGTATCAAGGGACGCAAATATCGGTATAGATTACTCGCGTGCCATTGTAGCTATAGGCATAGAACATGGCGTGGAAAGGTTATGGAGGCTGGAAGAATTGGCAATGCCGAGTCCGAACGAGGAAGGAAAGGAAGATGACGATGATTTGAAGTAGTTCTACAATACCATCGAGAGGAAAAAAACCGGAAGGTGGTCTGCTCGGTGGCCATGGAAGAAAAGCGAAGCCGAATTACCATGCAACTTTGGGTTGAGCCTTGGGAGACTGAAGTCGTTAGTAACAAAGCTGATGAAAAAAGATCAAATTTTTAAGGCTCACAACGAAAATGTTGAACAATAGTTGCAACAAGGCTCAATTGAGAAGGCTCCTAATCCCGCAGAGGGAGGAATAATATACTATCTGCCCCATCACGTGGTTATTAAATCATCAAAAGACGCTACTAAAATTCGCATAGTGTATGCTGCATCAGCGTCATCGAAAAGAGGGTGTTCATTGAACGACAAACTCTACCGCGGAGAAGTTCGTATCCCCCAGTTAGTCGGGGTTCTAATGAGATTCAGACAATGGGAAATAGCGTGACTGGGGACATCGAGAAAGCATTCTTAAAGTTGGAGTTGCAAGAACCAGACTGAGATGCTTGCCAATTCTTGTAGCTCAGAAATCCAGATGACTTCGACGTGGAAGCCGAAAGAAATTTACAGTCATATCGGTTTTGCCGTACCGTCTGGAGTGGTAAGCAGCCCGTTTTTGTTGCCGGCATTACTCAAGACCCATCTGAAGGGTTATACAGAGGTGGAGGCAATCAACAAGAACTTCTACGTTCACAACATCTTCGTCTCAGCAGAGAATTCGAAAGAAGCGGAGCGAATGTACAAGAGAATAAAAGATTTTCAACGAAGCCAGCATGAATTTGAGGGAATTCGCGTCGAACGACAAGAGTGTGACTTCGAGAATAAAGGAAGAAGACCATCATAAAGAACAAATAATAAAAATACTCGGCATGAAATGGGATACTACTACTGACGAAATGATAACTGAAATCGAACCACCTGAACGCGGACCGAGAACGAAAAGGGAGACTCTGTCTTATATCGTAGCCCAGTATGATCCACTGGGAATGATGTCGCCAATCATTCTTCCAGTAAAATTATTTCTTAGAACCTATGGCAGAAAAACATTAAATGAGGCGTTCAATTCCGAAGCGATGAAACGGAGAGTATTTGCAGAACCCTAGAAGGCTGGGAACAAGAGAAGGAAGTGAGGATTCCCAGAAACGTATCTCAAATAAAAGATAAAAAGCAGATTCACGTGTTCACAGGTGCATCGGACGTAGCATAGCACCGCTGCTGTACACATAAGATCCGAGAGCGGCTACTCGTCATTGATATATTAAAAAGTAAGCTATGTCCCATTAGAAACAATTTGACAGTGCCAAAGAAAGGTCTACTTGTGGTGCTGATTGGCGTACGGGCTTTGAAATTTGTTGCGAAATAGTTGAAAGAATGCGAGATGAATGCAAACATATGGACAGATTCCCAGTGTGCAATCCACTGGATACTGGACGGAAATCGAGAGTTGATCAGGTTAATCGATAACAGAGTGAAAGAAATTCGAAGCATTAAGGCAACCATTGAGTAGATCAATGAGAGAGAAGATGCCACTGATCTAGCAACACGAGCGGCTATTTCGAAAATATTCGCAATTGCAGTATGCTGTAGGCTGGACGGAGTGGTTGCAGCACCAAGAAAGTGCGTGGCTTAGTAACTAGCCAATAAAAAATAAAAATGAAGAAGAGGAAGCGCAGCTGCCGGAAGGAGGAATTGCGAGAAAATCGTTGGGTTTGGACAAGTCAGGAATGCTCAAAAAGATCATAGAGATTCCAGCGGTAACTAACAAAGAAGGGGAAGTAATGATTCAACCAAAAGGATTCAGTAAATAGCGCAAACTTCGAGCTACTACTGCTTGGGCATTCAGATTCATTAAAAACGTATAGAAGAAGAAAGGGAAAGTGACAACTCCAGGAGGACTCTCGTGCGATGAACCTGAAAAGGCAGAAAAGTTTCTTGTTCGGCAAGCGCAAGGGAGGATAAGGACACTCAAGAAGGAGGACGACTGAGACTTATAAGTGATGAAGATCATATCAAAAGGTATGATAGTCGAGTGACAGGTGTTTTCTCTCTGGAGGAAGCCATGATCGTTTATCTGCAAAGAAAGGGAAGAATTACCGACTTAATTATCTAGCATGCGCACGAAAAGACCTTTGACAACGGACTATCAACAAGGCTTACGAAGTTAAAGCGGCATACTGAATCCCAAGAGGATGCCAGATAATGAACAAGTAACTCAAAATATGTCAAGAATGCAAGGGATGGACGAAACTACCACCCGGAATACCTCAGATTCTCCATCATCCCGAAGACAGGAATTCATGAGCAGCTGAACTATTTGAGAGTACGGGCATGGACTGCATGGGCCCAGCTAATGTAAAAACAAATGCTGGTGTTGAAAAGAGATAGATTGCATTATTTACCTGCTTGAGCACAAGAGCAGTTCACTTGCAAGTAGCTGAAAATCTTAGTGCGGAATCGTTCACGAACTGCTTGCGTCCATTTATTGGGAGAAGAGGGATACCGTGACGTCTTGTACCGGATAATGGACCGGACTATGTGATAGCGGAAAAGAGTCTCAAAATAGTTCAAAGTTACTGTTCGGAACGAAGAATTCAGTGGAAATTCAAAGCAAGTTTAGCTCCACTGCAGGGCGTTGTGTACGAGCGCATCATAGGCATCACTAAAACTCCACTCAGAAGAGCAATCGGAAGGCGAACAGCTACGGATGAAATGCTCGATATATTTCTCACTGAATGTGAAGCCATTATCAACGAACAACCCTATTGGTGACGACTCCGTGGACACATAAGAAGGTAGAGTTCTTAATCGGAAAGGCTTCTATACAACTGGAAGGAGCTCAGAAAATGACAAGCGAAATAGATGAGGATTACGGACCAAAAGGGATGAATCCTCAACAGCAGTTAGTAAAGAAGTGGGATGGAACCTTCAAAAGCCTTGATTGTTTTCGGAAATTCTGGCAGGAAGCCTACCTGGACACAGTGCGAGGAAGAAATCAGGCGGAAGGTCGGAATCGAAGATCCACAACGTGAAGGACACCCAGGAAGGGTGAAATCGTGTCTCCAAGAAGAAAATGGAGTTTGGGCAGAATTGTAAGGCTTTGTAAAGGAAATGATAACGCAGTGAGAACGGCGGAAGTGCAGGCGTCAAATGGAAGAACTGTCAAATGACCAATCAGCTTACTGGTGCCCCTGGAAGTCAGGAAAGAAAATGAGCGATTAAAGGAAAACGACCAAGAGGAAACAACCGATGTCTCTCCGATAATCGCCCACATAGCAAAAACTAAGAGTCTCTGCACATTAAGTCGCAAAATATTCACCACGATGATGATTGCCTTAATGATTAACAGCAGCAAAGCACTAACAAAGGAGTTCAAAGTTTGTAATACCCAAGAATTAAGGATTTCTTACTTCACTTCCTCAGCCCCTTCCTTGTCACCGATCAAAGAAGACGGAGGTGGCAACGACAGGAGCTACATCTACGTGAGAGACTATGCAAAGATACCAGCTCAGTAATGCTATATGACGACACGAACCGTATGAACAAAAGCATTCCTCAGATTTTCATTACAGGTTACATCCGATACCACTGAGCAAGAGAATGAAACAGCACAAACTTGCAGTCAGATGCTAAGTGAGAAAATAGTGAATAATAACCCGCTAAAACAAACACCAAAAAAACAAAAGATTTCGAACAATGATCCCAACATGGTACTCCTATCACCGGTTCGGCACTCGCTGCCCTCGCATCTCCTATTGGTGAAGTCGCAAATATGGACTATGAGACAATCGTCTACTGAGAACTGCAAACCGAAACGGGGGGAATGCGCTGATGACAATGGAATGCTTATGTGGAATCCAGAAGCTTGGAGTAAAAAGTGCCCGTATAAAAGAGTTGAATCGTTCGAGATCCGCATTAACGGCAATCATGTTCTTGTAGACGATCGACAGTCGGTTTTTGAGATGGACGGCGTCAATAACTAAACCAAAACTGCAAACGAAACACGATGATGATGACGATGATGATTTATTTGCACAAATAGGTAACAGAAACAAACTGTAAATGGCATAAGACGCAAAGACGAATGTATCGACCAGCGTAAGAACCGTCGGGGGAGAATAATAGAAAAGAACAGTAAAGATAATGTATCTGCGTACAAGTTAACAGGAAAATTGAACATTCGACGTGGTAAAGTACCACAGGGTGAGAAATAACAGTTTCATGAGACAGTACGCATTTACAGTATGTGTAAGGATATGAAAAAAAATGGATGTGATATGCAAAATGCCAGCGTAATGAACAACGTGGTCCTCATCGAGATTCCATCAAAAGAATGACTCCAGAACAACATTGTGCTCAAGGTAGACTTTTCCGAGAGAAGTGGACCGAAAGAAGCTCATGCAGAAAATGTACGTTTAGAGTTTCTCTATGATGAGCTCAAGCATGAAGTCGATCGAAACGAAAGAAGAGAATACGAAAGAGTTTGCCTACTTCATAGGAATGCGATAAGGGAACTCACTGCATCAAGCTATTAGCAAATTGCATGTGTTGCATATCAACACCATTTCTGTGATCGTGAGAAATTCCTGACAAACAGATCCTTCCGTCATATACTTTTGAACTATCATTGATCCATCATCGCCAACTATGACAAAAGATTGCCGCAGTTCTCTAGTAGGCCCCCGTCTTTAATTGTGCCTTCGATAAAGTTCAAAATTTTGGTCAAAAATAACTCTAAACAGAATTTCCGACGGCGAAATATTGGTAAAAGAACACACTTCAGTCGAGAGCACATGGTCGAAAACTCGAGTGCCTCTCGCATCTAGCAGCGGAGGAAATTTTAGCATCGCTGCTGAAGCGACTACGCGGATGAAGGACAGATTGCCTGCCCTCTGATATCTTCTGTTTCTGGCCAATATCAACAGTGCTCTGCATAGTAACCTCGTTAATGGGTCGGCCATATGGACGCGTGCGTGGCTTGCACTTCTCTGCTGCATAGATGGAGAAACACATTCCTTTCAGTTGATAGGTTTTCCTACTAGCGCATCGAGTTTTGATGCAAGCAATTCGACAGCTGCTTCCAGAGGTTAAGCACTGAGCGCTATGAAAACGTTCTTTCATGTGTTCCTGATTCACTCCAATAAACGGAACTAAGTTATCGTCCAGTGCCTTCTTCATCACTCCTACATCACTCGCTTAAACGTCTACATCTCTCACCACTCCACCATATGCAATCCAACCTGAGGTGACCTGTCCTACCGACAGGCGAAAGTACGAATGGCTTGTTGTTCCGGGTTCATTTCCTGTTCCAGCGCAATTTCAAATCATTTAAATGCGACGTGGCCACCTGTACTATCACGATCTTGCTGTCATTTCCGGAAGGTGAATCCCATCGAAAGAGAAGTATATGTGACACGGCCCTATAACTTCCCGGTTTCGCAATGAATTATGCAAATTCAGCAATGCTCTACTCTCTTCATACGTTCACTTTCTCATTTCAGAACAGTACCAACTCGTATTAAACTGGACATCGTTGTGCTATATAATGCCTTGGAGGGACGCCTGTTTCAGTTGTTCGTTCAATCCAACCTTTAACCACTAGGTGACTCCTCGATAGCTCGCTCAAACCGAGAAGAGTAGTGAGACTTCGGAATGGCGGGAAACTATTTATGCCCCTTAAATCAGAAACCTCTTTTCTAATGTTCATCTTCGAATTCTTCATACAAATCGTACATTGGTAACTGGGTTAGGTCGTTGTCCTCGGTTGGTCGTATACCTGCGTCCGTCCGGTACTTTCAACTTGGTAACCACTAGATCATGTGTCCTTGTACCCGACTTTTCTATTGTCCACGAGTATGGCTGCACAATCCGGCACGTTTCATTGTTTGTTACTGGTTTGGCGGTCCACCTTTATGAACCGGTTGAATCAGTAGGGCACCCCTGTATGGCAATGCTGTGGCACGCAGTCTGTCGTTTTTGTAGCGCAGCCATATCCGCCAACCAGTCCTTCTAATTTACAACAACTGCACTGGGAAAGGGAATCAACGAATAACTTGCGCATCCCATCAGAAACTGCACAAGTTAAGTTCCCTCTAGAGTGTGAATATTGCTGCGTATCGCTCCCTTTCTGGCTGCGTAGGAATTCAACTACTGCTGGCCTTTCTTGCGGCCTGTCAGACTCTCCATCTCCACAAAACAATTTAGAATACATATGAATGACGAACGTTTCTGTCTGCGCTCATGTAGGTCAGTCCCTCTTGAACTCACAGCTCGGAAGCCACTGAGTCTGGCGGAGTTCTGGAATTTGGCCAAACAATCCATACCCTCTCTCGGCACATCCTTCCACCTAGGTTTGAAAGGGAACGAAGAAGTTTACTGTTGCTGCCATCACAAGCAAGCGCTGCTCATGTATGCGCTATCAAGTTTCCACAAACAAGTACCTGTTGCACATGAAAAGAGCGACTGGAATAATAAATTGGGGTCGCAAGATTTTCCTTGCCAAAGCTACTCTCGTACCAAATAGTACTTCCTCAGCACACTTCGGCAAAATCACTGATATCTGTCCGTACTCGACCGCCTCCACCTGTGCATAGAATGGCCACGTCAATCACAAAAGTTGTAATGCGTTGACATGTAGGGAATCATAGTACAGATGTTTCGGAGTGTTATGTTCGCAACGAAAAGCATGTCCAGTTATTTCAAACTCCAGCTCAAGCGTCCCCGTCAACTACTTCTGAAGACGCTCCGTTCGTGGTCCTGATAAAATCGTTTACACAAGGTGCCCTAGTCATAATTGACTGCGAACAAGCGACGATAGTTTTGCATTCCTAGGAGCTTTCAGGCATCGGACAATGAAGACTTGCGTCGTCCTTCTTCTTCCTCTCCTTATTGGCCGTACGTACTCTCTTATCTTAAACGGCGTTGCACCACGCAGTATGTCTACACTCAGCCGACAACAGAAATTACTATATGGAGAAAATGGTGCGGGGGGGTGTCGTCCTTCTCTCTCATTATTGGCCGTACGTACTCTCTTATCTTAAACGGCGTTGCACCACGCAGTATGTCTACACTCAGCCGACAACAGAACAGAAA
>JPKZ01000574.1:112520-131949 GCA_000803305.1 Toxocara canis
AAAAACGTCTTGGGAAATTGATTTATTGTACTCGGCACAAGTTATCCCATGAACTTTCGCAATAAAGACACAGAAGCATGAATCTTTGCACAAAACACTATCATTTTTTATGTGTCAGAACTGTCACAACACATGGTCAAGACGTAAACTTGTCTGACTGATGTTAAAGGTCGCTCATGGGCGTAGCATTCTGTTCACAACTTGGAAGCTGAAGCGTGAAGTGCCAATTCTCATGATGCAAATAAATGAGCAGTTACGAGACGGGTAATGAAATTATTTCGCATTTGCTGGGCAAATCGCAACATTTATGAAGCTTAAGAAATAGACCCAATTAATCATCTTGACCAATATAGGCTATACGTGTGTTCATCAACAAACCTTTATGGATGCAATCTGAAGTTGTTTTTGGGACACCGGCAATGATGAATATGAATAATACCGTCGTTCATTAATTCTGCAAGCATTCGAATTTCCCAGTATTCCATCCTGCAAAATCAATCTGAACTGATGTGTTATTGCGTCAGGCGAAGGTACCTATGGCCAGTTGCAGCGGGATTTGCTGTTGTTTTACAGACCCTTTTTGCAATGCAGTCCAAGCATCACTGTGATGGTCTTCTGCCCTTTTCGGAAAGCGCACCCATCCAAAGAGCGCATGTGAGACACGGTTCACTCGCTCCTGGATTCAGTAAGGATTATGCAAATCGAACAATGCTCTGTTCTTCTCCTGGCTGCACTTTGACTTTTAAGAATAGAGCGATTTTGTAAAAAGCTGCCAATCGCTCTTGTATAAAAGGCCTTCGAGAATTTCGTATTTCAGTCCTTTGTTCAATCCGTTCTCCACTAATACATATGTGGCTTCTCCAACTTTACGATTTAAAAGGCACGATAGTGTGAGAAAACAATTGGGAATAAAAAGAAAGAAAGGATAAAACAAGCGAACTTAACAAAATAAACTAAACGAACGCATCAGCTTCAGCGAAGAGACAGCAAAGAAACAATGAGACCGAGTGTGAATGGCTGAAAATTCATCACCGTTGAAAGAGTGAAGAGTTGGCTACGAGCTGAGATCATTCCGTTGTGGTGGAGTGATCAGAAACGCCCTGTAATTCTGGAGTATGCTCTTCAGATAATTTTAAAGGTCGAAATTTTACCATAGGTATTTCTCGGAAACTCTCCTTAGTTTCGTCCTTTCTTTTCACGCAAATATGACAGTAGTTTCAAGAGCGCTGAAGTTTTGTTCACTGCTTGCCTTTGAATTCGCATTTTTGACTTTTACTGGGCGACCTTTTCGGAAGGGTTTTCAGCAGGAACAAGGTAACTGGCTATACAAGCATTGTGCAATGATTGCGAGAACGCTGAGGAGGAAGACAGGCAAGATTATGCCCCCTTTCCAATGGGATATTCTTCTAGCTCCCAGTCAAAACATATACAAAATAAAGAACACTGCTAGGTGCGAAGAGATAGCAACTTCCACTCAAGGCAGTGGTGAGGGCATTTTGAAATCGGAAGGCACCGTATGCATGAGAGAACCGAAAAAGGTTCCGCAAGGTGGGAGACATGGCTTCACTATAAGCGTATATTACGACATTACTCTCCCAGTTTAAGACATTTGACTCCCGCACAGCACATGCACATGAAGATGCTAAGATGCAGTGCATTTCGAAAATGTTACTTTATTGCACATCACGCTTCGTCGATTTCTTGATTCAAGCGTTTCTATGCAGCATGCACTGAAATTTCGTCACAGAAGATGAGCTGTTAAGATGCGTGAGCACCGAGACGCACGTGATGGTTCTTGAGGGAAAATAAACTCGTGCACTTATCCTTCCTCGAGGTCTCAATGCAGACGACTGCGAACGTTGGGAGACAAGGCAGAACTTATCCGCATAATGCGACAGTAACGAACGGGAAAGTTCATGATAACCCAAAGAATCAGAAGATTTTGAGGAAAAATTTCCAGCCAAAGGGAAGCCATGCGAGCAAGATCGATCATTATTTCTCAGATATCTTTTGATTTCTTTCACGTTTTCAGCCCCCAACGGCGCCGATTACACCATTGGAGGTCTTTTCGGTTCAGCGCTTTTAAATCACCATAAAACCTTAAATCAAATGCCATTTTGCTCACAACATAGCAGACAGCTTTTTCGGCTGCTGTATCGCAGCAGAGTAGTTCAGCAACGGCTGAGACAAGCACGACAACAGCTGCCTCAAGCTCACAGCTGCGGCGACAGGAACAACAGCAACAGATGCCCCGTCGGCAACCACAGCAGGTAGACTAACAACAACAACTGCAGTGCCGATGATGACGAGGACCGTTTGTGTTCACAACGCCAAGGCCTGTCACCCACTCAGACCACTATGCTTTGTGAAGCAACACAGCAGAACGATGCAGCCAACAAGCAGAACATGCAACGTTTGTAACTGTCGCGACAGCGCCAACGACTATGGAACTCTAGTGCTTTGCTGCCTGGTCTGGAGATTCTTCGTTCGAGATGCCCACTGAGTTGCGGATTCTGTTAGCGATGCCTGAGATCGCTAACGATCACATGGCTTTCCCATCCTTACGCAAATGAAGCAGTATTTATACCTCTCATGCATGATACATCCGGGAATGTGCCGACGTTTTTATTTTTTTCCCACAGGATCGCCGTGGAAAATGGATTTGTTGTATTGGCCATTTCAAGAGCGCTGAAGTTTTGTTCACTGCTTGCCTTTGAATTCGCATTTTTGACTTTTACTGGGCGACCTTTTCGGAAGGGTTTTCAGCAGGAACAACGTAACTGGCTATACGAGCATTGTGCAATGATTGCGAGAACGCTGAGGAGGAAGACTGGCAAGACTATGCCCCCTTTCCAATGGGATATTTTTCTAACTCCCAGTCAAAACATACACAAAATAAAGAACACTACTAGGTGCGAAGAGATACCAACTTCCACTCAAGGGAGTGGCGAGGGCATGTTGAAATCGGGAGGCACCTTGTGCATGAGAGAAGCGAAAAAGGTTCCGCAAGGTGGGAGACACGGCTTCACTATAAGCGTATATTAAGACATTACTCTCCCAGTTTAAGACATTTGACTCCCGCACAGCACATGCACATGAAGATGCTAAGATGCAGTGCATTTCGAAAATGTTACTTTATTGCACATCACGCTTCGTCGATTTCTTGATTCAAGTGTTTCTATGCAGCATGCACTGAAATTTCGTCACAGAAGACGAGCTGTCAAGATGCGTCAGCACCGAGGCGCACATGATGATTCTTGAGGAAAAGTAAACTCGTGAACTTATGCTTCCTCGAGGTGTCAATGCAGACGACTGCGAACGTTCGGAGATAAGGCAGAACTTATCCGCATAACGCGACAGTAACGAACGGGAAGGTTCATGATAACCCGAACAATTAGAAGACTTTGAGCAAAAATTTTCAACCAGTGGGAAGCCCCGCGAGCAAGATCGATCATTTTTCTCATTCAAGATCGAGATTTTTGATTTCTTTCACGTTTTCAGACCCCAACGGTGCCGATTACACCATTAGAGGTCTTTTCGGTTCAGCGCTTTTAAATCACCATAAAACCATTAATCGGGTGCCATTTTGCTCAAAACATAGCAGACACGTTTTTCGGCTGCTGTATCGCAGCCGAGTAGTTCAGCAACGCCTGAGACAAGCACGACAACAGCTGCCTCATGCTCACAGCTGCGGCGACAGGAACAACAGCAACAGATGCCCCGTCGGCAACCACAGCAGGTAGACTAACAACAACAACTGCAGTGCCGATGATGACGAGGACCGTTTGTGTTCACAACGCTAAGGCCTGTCACCCACTCAGACCACTATGCTTTGTGAAGCAACACAGCAGAACGATGCAGCCAACAAGCAGAACATGCAACGTTTGTAACTGTCGCGACAGCGCCAACGACTATGGAACTCTAGTGCTTTGCTGCCTGGTCTGGAGATTCTTCGTTCGAGATGCCTAGTGAGTTGCGTATTCTGTTAGCGATGCCTGAGATCGCTAACGATCACATGGCTTTCCCATCCTTACTCAAATGAAGCAGTATTTATACCTCTCATGCATGATACATCCGGGAATGTGCCGACGTTTTTATTTTTTTCCCACAGGATCGCCGTGGAAAATGGATTTGTTGTATTGGCCATAAGGTATTCCACGAACTTCTGCAGTGAACAAGAAGAAGCATGCATCTTTGCACTAAAAGCTTTATCATTTTGCATATGTCAGAACTGTTACAACATGTGGTCAGGACGCAAAGTTGTCCGGCTGACGTTAAACACGTAGCAGTGCGCCAAAATGTCGATACGGCAAGTCTTTGCCTGGGTTGAAGTAATGCTATGACGATGCATGAGAGAAGGGTCGGTGCGCTATGCCCTGCCCGAATTTTTGTGCGAATTGCGGAGCAACTTGTTGCATTTCGGGCACTAACGCTTCACAGAAGGGTGTAGCGGGTTAGTGCCCCAAAATTTGCGCTCAGAGTTTGCTGGAGAACTCCGAGGAACAAGCCTTGGCATGTTTTGTTGAATGTTGGTTGAACTGTAAGGTTGTCATGGCGTTTCAGTTCAAGTGTGACCCTTTCAGAGTTAACGCCAAAAGATTAATAGTGAAATCGCCACAGGTGAAACATGTCTCGAATTATCATCCACACATATTAACAACATCGGCTTTGAAAAATCCAAAGAGAGTTCTCAGCAAGAACCAACTACTTTTGCTTGCGCTGCCTGTCACACGTTGCAGCTCCCCTTTCCAATGGGATATTCTTCTAGCTCCCAGTCAAAACATATACAAAATAAAGAACACTGCTAGGTGCGAAGAGATAGCAACTTCCACTCAAGGCAGTGGTGAGGGCATTTTGAAATCGGAAGGCACCGTATGCATGAGAGAACCGAAAAAGGTTCCGCAAGGTGGGAGACATGGCTTCAGTATAAGCGCTTGTCTTACGTATATTACGACATTACTCTCCCAGTTTAAGAAATTTGACTCCCGCGCACAGCACATGCAGATGAAGATGTTAAGATGCAGTGCATTTTGAAAATGTTACTTTATAGAAGATCACCCTTCGTCGATTTCTTGATTCGAGCGTTTCTGTGCAGCATGCACTGAAATTTCGTCACAGAAGATGAGCTGTTAAGATGCGTGAGCACCGAGACGCACGTGATGGTTCTTGAGGGAAAATAAACTCGTGCACTTATCCTTCCTCGAGGTCTCAATGCAGACGACTGCGAACGTTGGGAGACAAGGCAGAACTTATCCGCATAATGCGACAGTAACGAACGGGAAAGTTCATGATAACCCAAAGAATCAGAAGATTTTGAGGAAAAATTTCCAGCCAAAGGGAAGCCATGCGAGCAAGATCGATCATTATTTCTCAGATATCTTTTGATTTCTTTCACGTTTTCAGCCCCCAACGGCGCCGATTACACCATTGGAGGTCTTTTCGGTTCAGCGCTTTTAAATCACCATAAAACCTTAAATCAAATGCCATTTTGCTCACAACATAGCAGACAGCTTTTTCGGCTGCTGTATCGCAGCAGAGTAGTTCAACAACGGTGAGACAAGCACGACAACGGCTGCCTCAAGCGCACAGCTGCGGCGGCAGGAACAACAACAACAGATGCTCCGTCGGCAACCACAGCAGGTAGACTAACAACAACAACTGCAGTGCCGATGATGACGAGGACCGTTTGTGTTCACAACGCTAAGGCCTGTCACCCACTCAGACCACTATGCTTTGTGAAGCAACACAGCAGAACGATGCAGCCAACAAGCAGAACATGCAACGTTTGTAACTTGTCGCGACACGCCAACGACTATGGAACTCTAGTGCTTTGCTGCCTGGTCTGGAGATTCTTCGTTCGAGATGCCCACTGAGTTGCGGATTCTGTTAGCGATGCCTGAGATCGCTAACGATCACATGGCTTTCCCATCCTTACTCAAATGAAGCAGTATTTATACCTCTCATGCATGATACATCAAGAAATGTGCCGACGTTTTTATTTTTGTCCCATAGGACCGCCGTGGAAAATGGATTTGTTGTATTGGCCATAAGGTATTCTACGAACTTCTGCAATGAACAAGAAGAAGAATGCATCTTTGCACTAAAAGCTTTATCATTTTGCATGCATCAGAACTGTTACAACATGTGGTCAGGACGCAAAGTTGTCCGGCTGACGTTAAACACCACTCACTGGCGTAGCAGTGCGCCAAAATGTCTACACGACAAGTCTTTGCCTGAGTTGAAGTAATGCTATGACGATGCGTGAGAGAAGGGTCGGTGCGCTATGCCCTGCACGAATTTTTGTGCGAATTGCGGAGCAACTCGTTGCATTTCGGGCACTAAGCTTCACAGAACGGTGTAGCGGGTTAGTGCCCCAAAATTTTGAGCTCAGAGTTTCCTGGGGTACTCCGAGGAACGACCCTTGGCATGTGTTGTTGAATGTTGGTTGAATTGTAAGGTTGTAACAGCTAGTGATGCCATCGTACCAAAGAGTATAATACTTTTCGTACTGTACTTGTACTTATACTAGGTATAGCACAGTATCGCACCAGATTTAAAATCGCAAGTAGAGTATAAGTACCGTACAGTGTGATTTTTCGAGGGGTGGTACAAGTACAGTATCCTACCGATTTTTTGGAAAAAAGTAGAGGTACATTGTACCAAATTCTGACTGTACTTGTACTTGGAATGTACCTCACTCGCAGGAGACGCAGATTATCGTTACCGCGCTCCTACAATTATGAACTTCATCGTTCGTTCCTGACGTGTCGCAACAGTTCACTGATGGCGATGAATTACTCAGTTGAGAACCCGTGACCAACTTTTCTATCTTAGATATTCAACAATGTCAATTGGTGCGAAGGATTGACATTGTTGAATATGTAAGATAGAAAAGTTGTTGAGTATCTACGTCCTCACTCGCAAGTGTTGTTATAGTGCTTAGTTTTGTTATAGTTCTTAAGTTTTTGCTGTGTGATTTCTTTATAAGGAGATCTAGTTCCGTATAGTGCGTTCGCGGCGTTCGTTTGTTTTGCCATCTCTTTGATTTGTGGGCGACATAAGTTTATGCTATATTATTTTACATAGCATTCATTTTGATGTGAGCAAATGTGTTCTTCGTTAAAAGACGGCATGTATTGAGCACCATCTGGGATGCCGCACGTCTTACAACTGCGGATGTATGAAAACAAATGAAAGTGCGGGAAATGGAATTCACGTGCACGTAGTATCTCGTGTGCATACTTTCCTCCTTTCAGTATCGTTCTGCCACTGACTTCACGTACACGTGGAACGGGTGAGCATGAAACTGCACTGCAACAAGGCAGATGTCATAGCCTGCCTCAGCCTGTGTGGCAGTTTTACGAAGTGGTTCGGCGAAGCTATAAGTGTTCGAGGTGTGGTGGGCGCGAACTAGTAGGCCTGGACACGACGAATGCTACGAAACACATAAAAGCACGACATGAAGCTGAATATGCAGAGATGGTGAAAGCACTCAGCCATCGCAAAGAGCAGGTAAAGCGGAACGCGCCACTGACAACGCAGGAAGAGTCATGGAGGATGTCAGGTAAGGGAGCGCAGGATAGCGCCGAAAAAAACGGTGCATAACGGTTCTTCAAAAGCTGATGGCCGTACCAAATGTCTCTTCAAGCTTGTTTCTCACTCACGAGTTTCGCGAATATACAGCCGTGCTGAATCCGCGGTTCGCCCTACCGACTTCCCGAGGAGGCCTTTGCCCACTTTCGGACGGGCCATTACAAGTGATCAAGGAGAAGATTGTGCCGGAAGTGGAAGGATCTGTTGGAGCATCGGTCACTGTTGACATCTGGAGCAGAAAGTGTATCAAGAATTCGTTCATTGCTGCATCGATCCCTTACGTAGGAGGCGAATCTCTCAAAAATGCGTTTTTGGGTTTGAAGAGAATGAAGGGGCGTCAGGATGTGAAGACAGTTAAACGAGGCTACCTTAAAATCCTGAACAGCGTGGGCATCAGCGAATCCTCAATATACAGAGTGGTAACTGACTCAGGCGCAAACATAGTGTGAGCTTTCAAAAATGAGTACGAGGTGCTGCACGGTGAAACAGGAAACGCAGGCTGCGAAGAGGTAACAGCAGTAAGCATCTGAAGCGACGAAGATGACAACGCTTCTACGTGCTCCGACGGTGACCTGCTTGACTTCGTCGAGGACGAGACTGACGATCTGGAAAAGGCGGACAGAAAAATTGGGCTGTATACACGATTTCCGAAAAGATTAAGTTGCATGGCTCACGCGCTGCAGCTAGCCGCTGGCAGGCGGTCTGAAGGCGTCCGGATGCATTGCACCGGTCGATGCACTGATAAGGGTGGTTCGAAGGTTCAAAAAAACACAACTAGCGGCTGAACGGTTCCATACAAAGTCTGGGCTGAATTTGATAATGCCCTGCAGCACCCACTGGAACTCTCTCTGATACGCCACGGAGCGCTATCTTCGCGTGAAGGGTGCCGTTTGCGGAGATATGTATGTGCTGTTGCAAAGAAGTGTTCAATGTTATTTCTGAGCCCTGTGTTTCAATCTCGCCTTCTTGTTTGCGGCTCATTCCCCAACTGTTGCAGTTTGTGCGGGTGCGGTGTTTTGCAAGTGTCCTGTGTCTTTCCCATCCTCGTTTTTCTAATCTCGCTTTTTTGTTGTGCGATCCATTCTCCAACTGTTATGTGCCTCATACCTGTACGGTGGCTTGCTCAAGCGCTTTCCATTACGCCTCAACATAAATAGGTATTTCGACTGTTTTTCACTTCGACCGCGGATATTTTTCTCTCGTTTTTCGCTAACTTCGTGTTCTTTTTCGCCGCTTCACCACTGGTAATTATCTTCTGTCCGTTGGCTCGCACAGTTTTGCTTTATTTTACTTATCAATAAAGCAGTCTATGCTCTTTTGTTCATGCATGGCAAGGAAAACTGCAGGTACGAAAAGTACAGTATTGGTATTCTACTTTTTGGGCCAAAATACTTCGTATAGTATCGTACCATATTTCGGCCGCCAAGTACAGTATAGGTTCGGTACGATCCGTCCGTTTCTTCAGGGGGTGGTATTTGCACAGTATAATACCATTTTTCGAAGGGAAGTACAAGTACAGTATCCTACCCAAAACTCTGGTACGATGGCATCACTAGTCACAGCGTTCAAGTCTAAGTATCACTCTTTCAGATTTAACGCCAAAAGATTAATAATGAAATCGCCACAGGTGAAGCTTGTCTCGAATTATCATCCACACATATTAGGAAAATCGGCTTAGAAAAATCCAAAGAGAGTTCTCAGCAAGAACCAACTACTTTTGCTTGCGCTGCCTGTCACACGTTGCAGCTCAAAAAAACTTCATAATGCAATGAAGAAAATAGTCCCCAGTATGAATGACGTTCTGTATTTAAGTTCAGTTCCAAAAAATTTTCCACTGGGGCTTTCAAAATCATGATTTCTATGCTGAACTGAACGACGAGCTATCAAAATTTGCAATTGCAGCGAAGATTTTTTCTTCACAAGTCTCTATTACAAAACTGCGTTCTTTATACAACAGTGCTTGCTTTCTACAAACGGATTGTTCGCACTTTTTCACGTTGTTTAAGAAGACGCAGAGAAGGTGGCGTTGTTCAAAAATTGGCCATTTCTTTCCAGGAATAACATGTTTGCTTAGTTCTATTATGCTATACTGATTCCCGTTTTCTTCCTTCTCCCGTTGACATACTGCACATGTAGATGCCTTGTGTTTGAAATAAAATAGATGAATGCAGTTGTTGTTGAAGCCGAAATGATATGGCGTGGGCATCGCCGATATTAAGATAAGATAGTGCCAACAAAACTGTGGAATGTGCTCCGGACCAGCCGATGATCGAAGCGAGCATCGCGCAAATCAGGGGACGCCTCTACCCTGGTGATCTAATGCATTGCGCATCTACCCTTGGTGCAATTTGGCTTCTCTGCAGGTGATCAGGCTGGCTGCAACAAACTTATGGACCGAATGTTTTTGAAGCCGTATTGATATGGTCATGCAGCTCACACTGGTATTAAAACATAAACTGGCGTTTCTGTATGAAAAATGCCATCGTTGATTAATTCTGTAAGCACTCGCATTTCTCAGAATTCCATCCTGCATAATCAATCTGAACCAATGCGTCATCGCATCAGGCGAAGGTACCTATGGCCGGTTGCCGCGGGATTTGCTGCTGATACACCCATCTTCCAAGCCCTTTCCTGCAATGCAATCCATGCATCACTGTGGTGATCTTTCTGCCCTTTTCGAAAAGCGCACCCATCTCCTGGATTCAGTAAGGATTATGCAAATCCAACAATGCTCTGTTCTCCTCCTAGCTGCACTTTGACTTTTAAGAATAGAGCGATTTTGTAAAACGCGGCCAATCGCTCTTCTATAAAAGGCCTTGGGGAATTCCGTATTTCAGTCGTTTGTTCAATCCGTTCTCCACTATTACATATGTGCCTCCTCTACAGTTCCTTCAGACCTCAATCCGTTCTCCACTAATACATATGCGGCTCCTCTTCACTTATTTCAAACCAAAACCGGTGATCATACGATCATAATTTCGAGTGCGTTAAGTTCGCCTATGCTTTCAGAATCACCAGTGACCTCCCCAGTCGTCGGTTATGAATTCTACATGCAAAGCGTAGAAAAGCAGGATGAAGGATGCACTGTCTGCTGCTTATGCGCTCATCTGCATTGGCCCAGTAGTTTTAAATTCGGAGCCAATTAAGAAAGTTCCTTTGTTTTAAAAGCTCCTCGGTTGGGAGACAACGTGGTTCCATCATTTGGCTGGTTTTCTTATTTGTTTCTGGTGTGCGAGCTAAGTTGTTTTGATGGATAGGTTAACACGAGGGCCCTTCACTGCAGCCCGTGAAATGCATTCTCTCATTTTTCAATCGTAGGCTACCCGTCATTTAGTAGTTCTTATTTAAGACACAAAGTTGAGCATGAAAAACCACCAAGGTGTAGCGCACCCTACCCAAACGGATTGTTCGCACTTTTTCACGTTGTTTAAGAAGACGGAGAGAAGGTGGCGTTGTTTAAAAATTGGCCATTTCTTTCCAGGAATAACATGTTTGCTTAGTTCTATTATGCTATACTGATTCCCGTTTTCTTCCTTCTCCCGTTGACATACTGCACATGTAGATGCCTTGTGTTTGAAATAAAATAGATGAATGCAGTTGTTGTTGAAGCCGAAATGATATGGCGTGGGCATCGCCGATATTAAGATAAGATAGTGCCAACAAAACAGTGGAATGTGCTCCGGACCAGCCGATGATCGAAGCGAGCATCGCGCAAATCAGGGGACGCCTCTACCCTGGTGATCTAATGCATTGCGCATCTACCCTTGGTGCAATTTGGCTTCTCTGCAGGTGATCAGGCTGGCTGCAATAAATTTATGGACCGAATGTTTTTGAAGCCGTATTGATATAGCCATGTAGCTCACACTGGTATTAAAACATGAATTCGCGTCTCTGTATGAAAAATGCCGTCGTTCATTAATTCTGTAAGCATTCGCATTTCTCAGTATTCCATCCTGCATAATCAATCTGAACCAATGCGTCATTGCATCAGGCGAAGGTACCTATGGCCAGTTGCAGCGGGATATACTACTGTAACACCGACCTTCCAAGCCCTTTCCTGCAATGCAATCCATGCATCACTGTGATGATCTTTCTGCCCTTTTCGAAAAGCGCTCGCATCGAAAGAGCGCATGTGAGACACGGTTCATTCACTCCCGGATTCAGTGAGGATTATGCAAATCCAACAACGCTCTGTTCTCCTCCTAGCTGCACTTTGACTTTTAAGAATACAGCGATTTTGTAAAACGCGGCCAATCGCTGTTCTATAAAAGGCCTTGGGGAATTCCGTATTTCAGTCGTTTGTTCAATCCGTTCTCCACTATTACATATGTGGCTTCTCCCCAGTTCCTTCAGACCTCAATCCGTTCTCCACTAATACATATGTGGCTCCTCTTCACTTCCTTCAAACCAAAACCGGTGATCATACGATCATACTTGCGAGTGCGTTAAGTTCGCCTGTGCTTTCAGAATCACCAGTGACGCTACCTGTCATTTAGTATTTCTTATTTAAGACACAAAGTTGAGCATGAAAAACCACCAAGGTGTAGCGCACCCTACCGTAGACTGTCAGAGTTGATACTGATTACCCGGTGTACTGAACTAAGTGTGGCTTTAATTCAACGGAGGAATGAGGTGAAAGACTTACGATCAGTAATATACCGTTGGCAGAGTGATGTCAGGTTCAGGAACTATCGATTCAGTCCACCCTCCATCAATGAGAAAATGCCTCGGCAGTCAGGGAAGTGAAGCCTATAAAGGGAATGGGCGGGGACCCTTTCGATGATTCCGTCAAGGGGGGTGGTGAGGACTTCTCGGTAGAGGGCATCCTTCATCTCAATCAGGAGCTTCCACCGCACATTCTGCCAACCCTCTTGTGCAGCAACGCCCCTTTATTGCATGCTACCTTTCATGTAGCACGCTGCCGATACAAACGCACATGCACAACGGCGGTGCCGTGTTTGCATTAATGTGGCGACAAAGATGGCCGGTCAAAATTTGCGAAACTTTCGCCGCATCTAGCATTTGCGAGTCACTAAAAGCATTTTCGGCGTCTTCCTTCAATGAACTTTTTCCAGTCGCGTGAAGTGTCGATCGGCTGCGCTCTAATAAAACAAAGAAAAAAAAACGGAAATCTGCATCACAGAAAATGAGAAAAAAGGACGAAATCAAATATAAAAAAGAGGGAAAGAAATGGCTGCTGCCCATGAACTGGTGCGACTCCAATTATTTAAAGTGTGTTTAAAGCGCTTAGAAACGATGTCGGAAGCAAAATACACTCACGATACGATAAGAATTTATCAATAGAAAAAGCAATGGCTGTTAAGTGCTGAAGATCTTTTCAGCTACAGTTCCACAGTTCAAAAAGCAAGTGCTTACATCAATGCTGCAATATGTGGGCCAAGTTTTAAAGCGTTCGACACAGTCGTCGTGTTTTTGGAAAACGCGACAACGCATGAAAAATACATGTCTAGATAACGCTGTATCATACTGCTGCGGACGCGATCTTTTAACGCGTGAATCCCCAAGGAATCCGGAGTATGGAATGCTACTGTTCTGGTACATTGCGGCGGCGCTGGCCAAAGAACATGGATTACTGCCGTTCTGCGTTTCTTCAGGAGCACTCCACCGAAGTTTTCCAGCTGTTTCTTCTTTACGACACAAATCTTGCAGTCATCTTCGTGCAGTTTCTGGAACTGACAGGGTACCAGGTATGGGATTGTCACTTCAGCCAAACGCATGATTCAAGACAGCAAACCAATAGCCACAGTACAAATTGATTGTCCCGAACACTTAAAGAATAGAAAACTCTCAACACCCTTACAGCGCGCTTATTATTCTCTGCGCGTGATTGTGTGCGATAACGGCTCCTATTACCCCTCCCATGAGAGCGATTTGATGATGGGCGGTCAATTAATTTCCTTCCTCTATTACTGGCTGTTAAATGATTTCCAAGGAAGTTAAAAATGTGCTGTATTTCTTTAATGGCCGATCGACGGTTTTGACTCTCTAAAGCTAGAGTGAGTCAGAAACCGCAAATAGAGCCTTGAGCGCGAATTAAACTTGCTTGTTCGAACTGCCGTAAGTGGTGGTTTGAAAATGTTCGATTTCCAAAAAAAAAACACCTAATACTAAGGACATTCTGGATTTCAGTCCAATTCGTCACTATCCGTAATCCATAGCGAATAAAGGTTTGATGAAAGGTTTTGTAAGTTACGATATCAACCTCAAACATAATCATAAATTAGTGAAATTTGAATCTCGAGTCAACATTGTTCGGTCTCCAATCGCCAGTAAAGAAACACGTTCTTCATAAAATGGTATAGTGCCTCTAGGCACATAGCGTCCTCACACTCCTTGGTCACGTTGTATCTACATGTTGGAATTCTTTATACAAGCCGTGTATTAGTGATTGGGTTAGGCATGTACTGTTCTTAGTTGTTCGCATGTCTTCGTCCGTACGGTACTCTCAGCTTGGTAAACAGTTGAGCATTTGTGCATGCACAGGAATTTTCTGCTATGCAGGAATATGGCTGCGCTACCCGGTACGTTTCGTTGTTTGTTGTTGCTGTAAGGGCTCACCAGTATGAACGGGTTGGATGACTAAGACATCCAATACGGCAGTCCCATGGCACGCAGTGTGTCGTTTTTCTAACGTAGGCATATCCACCATCAACTCGTTCTCATACAGCAACTGCACTGGGAACGGGAATCAACGAATAACTTGCTCGTCCTATCAGAAACTGCGCAAGTTAAATTCCATTTCCTTAGAAGAGTGAGTATTGCTGTACATCGGCCCCTTTCGGCTACCTAGGAATTTGACTATTGCTCGCCTTTCTTGCGCCCTACCACACCCTCCATTTCCTTCTCACAATTTAGAATCCATGTGGATGTCGCACGTTTCTGTGTGCGCCGACGTATGTCAGTGTCTGTTGAAGTCACAGCTCAGAAACTACTTAATATAGGCGAGTTCTCGAAATTGGCAAAAACAGTTCAAACCATCTCCTGGCACACACTCCCGCTTAGGTTTGAAAGGGAACGAAGAAGTTTACTGTTGTTCGGTGTTTACTTTACTGGCATCACCAGCAAACGCGATGTATGTATGGGCTATTGAGTTTCCAGAAACGACTAGCTGTTGCACATTAAAAGGGAGATTTGAATGATAATTTGAGGCCCCAAGATTTTTCCTGCCCAAGCTACTCTCGTAATAAATGGTACTTCGTCAGCACACTTCGGCAAGATCACTCATATCTGTCCTTACTCGACCGTCTCCACCTGCGCGTAGAATGGTCATGTCAATCATGAAAATGATTATGCGTTGACAAGTCAGGAGATCTTAGCAACGATTTTTCGGAGTGTTATTCTCTAAACGAGATGCACGTCCAATGATCTGAAACGTCAGCTCGAACGCTTCCGTCAACTAGTTCTGGACACGCTTCGTTCGTAGCCTTGAGAACTTAGCGTGGACAGGGTGCCCCGGTCGTCACTCACAATCACCATCAACTCGTTCTCATACAGCAACTGCACTGGGAACGGGAATTAAAGAACAACTTGCTCGCCTTATCAGAAACTGCGCAAGTTAAGTACCATTTCCTTAGAAGTGTGAGTATTGCTATGTATCGGCCCCTTTCGGCTACCTAGGAATTTGACTATTGCTCGCCTTTCTTGCGCCCTACCAGACCCTCCATCTCCTTCTCACAATTTAGAATCCATGTGGATGTCGCACGTTTCTGTGTGCGCCGACGTATGTCAGTGTCTGTTGAAGTCACAGCTCAGAAACTACTTAATATAGACGAGTTCTCCAAATTGGCAAAAACATCTCCTGGCACACACTCCCGCTTAGGTTTTGAAAGGGAACGAAGAAGTTTACTGTTGCTGGCATCACCAGCAAGCGCGATGTATGTATGGGCTATCGAGTTTTCAGAAACGGCTGGCTGTAGCACGTTACAAGGGAGAATTGAATGATAATTTGAGGTCCCAAAATTTTTCCTGCCAAAGCTACTCTCGCAATAAATGGGACTTCGTTAGCACACTTCGGCAAAATCACTCATATCTGTCCTTACTCGACCGTCTCCACCTGCGCGTAGAATGGTCATGTCAATCATGAAAATGATTATGCGTTGACAAGTCAGGAGATCTTAGCAACGATTTTTCGGAGTGTTATTCTCTAAACGAGATGCACGTCCAATGATCTGAAACGTTAGCTCGAACGCTTCCGTCAACTAGTTCTGGACACGCTTCGTTCGTAGCCTTGAGAACTTAGCGTGGACAGGGTGCACCGGTCGTCATTCACAATGAACACGCCTTAGCTACCTTATATTTCTGGCTTTCTGGCAGCTTTCAGGCGTCGGACAATGAAGACTTGCGCCATCGTTCTTCTTTCTCTCCTCATTGGCGGTAGGTACTCTGTTATCTTAAACGGCTTTGCCTGCTAACGATAAGAACGTACAGATATGCACGCGGCATTGCTACACTTTTCCCATAACAGCAACTGCCACATGGAGAGAGTGATGGAGGGGGAAAGGGCGGGAGGGTGAGTAGTTGCAAGGAGATACTTGTCGTAGATTCCATTCGTCGATGATTCACCGATTACGACGAAACAATACGGGTTACATAGACGAGTATAATACTGAAGGCGATCCGCCCTTAAGAGACCGAACGCCATCAGTGAACGTTTCTCCTCAGTAAGCACAGGCTCGATCCGGTACTGCAAATAATGGCTCGATTTTAACAGATTCAATGCACCAAGCTCTCACTGAGAAATTTGCGCTGTGACACGAGCCATCTTTACATGAATGTTCGATCAGCCAGCGCACCGCACCTATCCTTCTCTCTCTGTCACGCAAGGTGCGCCTGTGAAATATCACAATGCGCCTGTTTTCGCTGAGTTGTTGAGCTCGTTCATCAACAGCAAATGTATCCACATAGTCCAACTGCCATGATATGTACACTCGTGTAGATGACGATGGGGGGAGAACTTACAATAAATAACACTGCTAGAAACCGCTAGATTTCTTCCACATGTACGAGCAAGGGACGCCAACTGAAGCGCCACAGCCCCAGTTTTAAATCACTTGAAAACCAGATATTAGCACTAATTTCGCTAATAGCATACTGGAGAATTTTTTTCAGTTGCTAAATCACAGTCTGATCCTCCGCCTTACCCGGCCCCAAATGATCCGAACCAATATCCTCCGAATTACCCATATCCTCCGAATTACCCATATCCTCCGAATTACCCATATCCTCCGAATTACCCATATCCTCCGAATTACCCATATCCTCCGAATTACCCATATCCTCCGAATTACCCATATCCTCCGAATTACCCATATCCTCCGAATTACCCATATCCTCCGAATTACCCATATCCTCCGAATTACCCATATCCTCCGAATTACCCATATCCTCCGAATGACCCAAATCCTCCGCAAAACGCAACATCGGCTCCGACAAGCACAACAGTGGCCCCGTCGAACACAACAATGGCTCCCACAAGCACAACAATGGCTCCCACAACCACAACAATGGCACCAGCAACAAGCACAACTGCGGCGCCGACGACGACTGCTGTTTGCGTTGACACCGCTAACGACTGTCAGCTATTCATGCCACTCTGCTTCGTCCAGCCGTACAGCAGAACGATACAATCAAGATGCAAAAGAACATGCAACGTTTGTGACTGTCGCGACAACGCTAACGACTGTGCCCCTATGGTATCTTACTGCCTCGACCCCAGATATCAGCCGGTATTTCGTTCGAGGTGCGCACTGACTTGCGGATTCTGCTAGTGATGGTCGAGATCGCCATGGACCACACAGTCCTCTCAGGACTGTGCAAGTGATCCGATATCTTAAATGTTCATGCAACAGATATTAGAAAACGTGCAAAAATTGTTGTTTTAGCAGCGCAAAAGAACAAGGGAAAACACCTTTGTTGTACTCGCAACTGAATTATTACGCGAGCTATTCAAACGAAAAGAAAACGGAAGCACGCTTAACGGAAAAACATTAACGCTTTAAAAATGTCACGTCGGCCACACAGACGGTGAAGACGCTCTTCGTTGATTATCACTAGTCATTACTCACCGGCACCCTGATCTGTTGAGGAATTCTAATATGAAGCTAAAAGCTAAAAGCTAAAAGCACTCACACAACCGATGCATACAATGGGGCAGCCAGCAAGGCAAGAACAAAAACAGTATGAGACCCGCAACGAATATTATACTTCAGACCATGATTTAGTCCATTGTTTTAAGTAATCAACATACGCGAAGAACAGTTAAACGAAAAAACCTTCAATATGTGATGTGTTGGGAATCATGATCATTTCGGTTAAACGGCGCTCTCCTGCGCGAAATGCAGGCAGTGCTGATGACCCGACCCGCGTGAAAAATCGCTCGGAATAAATGAGAGCTTCGGCGACAGAACGATGAATTGTTTCGAGCGGAAATTTGCTCCCGCTCCAATGTAATGTCGATTTGTTCTCCTTTTCAACAATACCCTTTCAATGTCTGTGTGTGTGTTTGTGTTTGTGTTTGTGTGTGTATATGCCGGATGTTCTTCTCGAACACGAGATTCTGGATGGTGATAAGAGAGCAAAGCCTTTGCTTATGGTAAGCATTACTTTGTTCAGGTTTTCATTGAGCGAACAGACTATTTTCTGCAGAGATGATTTTCTGCTAAACGAATTTCCCGTAATATTTCTAGCGAAGCATCTTGCACTCGCGGTTTCGCGACATTTCGTCCCGGAAGAAGAGTCCAAGTGAGAAAGGAATGCACCTGGCACGGAGGGCAAGGATTTATTGAAATGTGGACATTTATTTGGAAAGTATGGAAGCATTCGTCGATGCATTAGGCTCGCGTCGTAGAAGTCGTTGACGTCAAATCTCGAGATGAAGAAGTTGCCTCACAACGAAACAAATCATTTGCGTTGGCGAGTGTAGACATGAAAGTAAAACTCGTACATGTTGATCACTACATGGTAAAAAAGCTTTACGATTTAAAAGACACGACAGTGCGAGAAAAAAAGTGGCAATAAAAAGAAAGAAAGGATAAAACAAGCGAACTAAACCAAATAAACGAAACGAACGCATTAGCTTCAGCGAAGAGACAGCAAAGAAACAATGATACCGAGTGTGAATGACTGAAAATTCATCACCGTTGAAAGAGTGAAGAGTTGGCTACGAACTGAGATCATTCGGTTGTGGTGGAGTGATCACAAACGCCCTGTAATTCTGCAGTATGTTCTTCAGATAATTTTAAAGGTCGAAATTTTACCATAGGTATTTCTCGGAAACTCTCCTTAGTTTCGTCCTTTCTTTTCACGCAAATATGACAGTAGTTTCAAGAGCGCTGAAGTTTTGTTCACTGCTTGCCTTTGAATTCGCATTTTTGACTTTTACTGGGCGACCTTTTCGGAAGGGTTTTCAGCAGGAACAAGGTAACTGGCTATACAAGCATTGTGCAATGATTGCGAGAACGCTGAGGAGGAAGACAGGCAAGATTATGCCCCCTTTCCAATGGGATATTCTTCTAGCTCCCAGTCAAAACATATACAAAATAAAGAACACTGCTAGGTGCGAAGAGATAGCAACTTCCACTCAAGGCAGTGGTGAGGGCATTTTGAAATCGGAAGGCACCGTATGCATGAGAGAACCGAAAAAGGTTCCGCAAGGTGGGAGACATGGCTTCACTATAAGCGTATATTACGACATTACTCTCCCAGTTTAAGACATTTGACTCCCGCACAGCACATGCACATGAAGATGCTAAGATGCAGTGCATTTCGAAAATGTTACTTTATTGCACATCACGCTTCGTCGATTTCTTGATTCAAG
>JPKZ01000584.1:0-13638 GCA_000803305.1 Toxocara canis
TAGGATAGCGATGATTTCGACGCATGTGGAGAATATAAGCGAGACCGGATATTGAAGAGCGAGGAGGGATGACTGTGTAGCACAGTGATGCGTGCATAAATCTCGACTCACGTCAGCACGCATGCACGGTGCAGACAGTCAATTTGGATATGCATGAGGTAGATAATTAACACATGCAGTTATGGGCTGCACGCAAACACTGCGCATCTGCTGCAAACTGCATAAACCATCTCGAAAACCGTTCTAAACGAATTGCTTTCTTGATAACAGCAATTAAGACACAAAATGATGGTACGTTTTGGAGAGCGAAATCAATGAATACGAGTTGAGTTTCACCTTTGACTGGAATGAACGATGAGCATATTCTTTCGATTTTATTTTGTTTCTTTTTTTTTTGCATTTTTTGCCCCTTTTATTTTCTTTCGTTTCCATTCTTTCATTTAATTTCAGATTTTTTCGTATTCGTTTCTTTCCTTCTCTCCTATATTCTATTTCAATACGTACATCAGTGTTCAATTTTCCAATCTTTGTTTGTTCTTCCTGTTTAATTCCTGCGAATAAATGTTTTTGTTAAGAATATTATATGATGCATCAGCTGCATAGAATGCAAATGATGTCGGTGCGGCGCACAAATATTCTACACGCTATGCCCTTCATATTCGTTCCACTCGACTTTGGAAACTGTCAACGAGCTTGCCATTAAATGGAGACAAGAAGCGTTCATTTCTTTGGTTATTGTTCGCCTTTAGGTTTGAATTTATGCAGTGGCTTAAAGATGCATGGTACTGAACTGCAAACGAATACTATACGACAGAATTGTACTGAAATTATTTGTATAGAATTTGTACTGAAATTTCCATACTGTTGAGGTGTTAGCATAACATGATTAACAAAAATCGCGTTTGATTCGAACGAATACGAATACCTAACGTATTACTCTCTAAAATAGGCCCCTATCAAATTATGAAGAAGCTGCTTCTAAACAATTATGTACGCAAGAATAAGTCAACGAAAAAGCAGCCATCATTTTTAAAATGGCCAAGCAGCATTTGAAACAGATCACTGACTGCAAACTTCTGTATTCCATTGCCAAGTGAAGGCCATAGTTTTAAAAGTGGAGGGCATGTAGCACGATGTCGTTGCGGATATGATGAAATGAGGACGTATAACATAAAGCGGCGCATTTGAAGATCGAAATCGATGAATACGAGTTGCATTGTACACGAATATTATACGATGCGTCATTTGCATAGAATGCAAATGCTATCGACACGGTGCACAATTATTCGGCATACGGTGTCCTCCAAAATCATTCCACTCAACTTTCAAAACTGTCGACGGTCGTATGCTCAGATTCCGAGAGACAACGTTCATTTCATTTGCATACCATTCATCCCTAAGTGTAAAATTTATGTACTGGCTTAAAGGTTTAAAAATGTGAAATATGATAATCGCCGAGCTGATATAATCGAAACACGTGGTTCTTTTGGCTAAGCAAAACTTATCAGCACTATATTAGGTGATGCAAGTAATCTCTATTTAAAGAATCATAGGCAAAGACGTAATAGAAATTTCAATCCCTCAAAAGAAAACTGAGAGGATGCTTTTAACACTGTGTCGCCAACATAGGTTCCTCGAAAAGGACACCAACAGAATCTGGTGTTGGACCAACCGATGATGATATAATTTTAAAGTAAGCAAATGGAATTCAGCTCAACACTTTTTTCACATTCCGAGCATTCCGTTTTGCGTGGCGTACCGTTAGCTAAAATTATTCAAAAATTTTTTTGTGAAAAAGGATTACTTCTTAATGCGCTCGGGTTTCATTTGGCTTCCTATAGGGCAACATATGAAATGAAAAAAACAAAAGCAACAAAATTTGGCTAAGAGTTATCGTCTTAGTGAACCGAAAAAGCGACTTTTCCATTTGTACTAAAATAATGGTCTTGTTAAAGTGCATCGCAATGAGTGGTATTAACCTTAGAAATTGTACACTTTTCAATATATTATTTAATAAATGATGCGTTTTTACGACATTATCATAAGTGGTCGACATAATGTAAATGACAAGCAAAAGGAATGTATGGCAAGGTGGTGGTCGAACTCTCTACATGGGCGGTAGGTTGTCGGAAGGCAGGGTGCACCCATCTGGTACACACATGGGCGTTGTATCCGAGCTATCCCACATAAAAACGGTCAAATAGTTGCCGATTGCACAAAATCTCGAGCCTAGCTAGTTCAAAAGATCGCGAACGTTGCCGATGCAAACCAACCGATGACCAATCGCTTTGCGTCATCGCAACCACCAACCGCAAATACCCCATAATGCTCCATTCTCAGCGCTATGCGCTAAACGCTTTCTTGTTCTGCCGCTCTTGTTCTTTTTCGCGCACCATATTCATAGCAACGTCTGAGACGAAGGGTTCCGCAGTGCAAAAGTGGTACAAGAGTAATTGTTAATCGGGTGATTAATTGTGCACCATAGGTGGAAGACCGCAATTTCTACAAGTGGTAAAAGTGGCACAGTAAACATTTTGCAGAACATGAACGGCCAAATACGAAATATATATACGAAATATATATATATATATATTTCGTATATATATATATATAATACGTATATATATATTTCAAAATGTTTACTGTGCCACTTTTACCACTTGTAGAAATTGCGGTCTTCCACCTATGGTGCACAATTAATCACCCGATTAACAATTACTCTTGTACCACTTTTGCACTGCGGAACCCTTCGTCTCAGACGTTGCTATGAATATGGTGCGCGAATATTTATATATATATATATAAATTATTATATATATATAAAAAATATATAATAAATACGTATATATATATATAAAATTATATATATATACGTATATATATATATATATATACGAAAAGAGAGCCTTGCATTGCAATCCAAGAACTTTGCATTGCACTGCATGAAATCTATGTCTCATCTTCTCACCAATACAAAATAATGCAAAGTTCGGTTACAAGCTTATGATGCAACGCAGTGAATGAGCAACACCGCATAAAAATTGCCGTTCGCAATTTGTCTCGATCACGGAAGGCGCTTTCACCATCCAAATTTATGGCTGCATCCGAGAAAATTTATGACTGCAGTTTTCGATTCTCGAAGCGGCAATCATTACTGGAACGCATCAGCTGCCGATTTAATCCGTTATACCACTCTAAAAGATTATTTAAACGATATCAATTTGACGTTACCGACATTAACCTCTTCCTTTGTAGTGGTATGGAGAACAGTGCAAACTTCTACAGCTGAACTAGCTGTTTAACTTAAACATAAATGGCATTAAGAAATACGAAAACTGAAAAAAAAGAATAAATGGTTTTTCTCAGCACATATTACCGCCTTTTAAATTGGGACTTTATGTGCGTTTTTCGGTGTCAATAAATGTTTTAATTAGAAGAATAACTGAATGAATTGCCATTATAAACGAATTAAGGTTAGCACTGCTAAAAGGTTTGCGCATCTCAGAAAACGACCGTAAGTAATAATTTCTTTTGGACGCTTTTTCGCTGCATTTTCTTCATTGTGTGCTTCTGCGAAAAACCCCATAATTGCCTAATTGCAAGGTTCAAGAAAAACCAAGAGCTGATCCACAGAGCGAAAGTTATGTTCATTGACTTCATATAGCTGATTTTGTTTTTAGCAGCATCCGAAAACCGGAACGCCTGTTCTTAATGTTCAAAAACGGTCTCGATCTACAATTAGTCTTCCTCGATCTGCAGAAGTTCCCACATTGAGAATAACGTTATGAGACTTTTGCGGGATTCTATGAAAAGTTCCCCGGTATTATATGTAAATATTCTGCAGAAACCTGAGGCTGCTGCACTATTTACTGAACAACGCTTCAATAGGAAGAACCTGTTTTTTTTTTTCAGAACATGTTTCAATAGAGAGAACAAGAAAAAACACATTTTCATGTTTTTTTCCTTACAGACAGCTTGAACAAAGTTTTCATTCTTAGCAGTTTTGTTTTTAAACATGGAGCCAACAAAGCTTTGATCGAATGACAGGAGCTGGCGCGAGAATGAGCGTAGTGCTAATCTAAGCGTCTTAGCAGCGCTCAGAATGCTTTCATGCGTTCGGCACTCTTTCGGGTGTATATTTGAGTCGGCATAGGCAAAAAGACACGCAACTGCTTGGCAGCTATATGGGCTTATCCTGCTCGATCGGCGACCGATATTTATAGAAGTTCCCCATATTTTTCACCTCTTTCCTCTTCTTTCGCTCCACGGATGAGATCTTGACTCGACGCACTTCATCTTCAATTTCAACTTTATTCATCCACTGTTCATATCAACGAGAGCCAATGACTATGTAAACTGCGCTCGCTAGGAACAAACTATTAAAATTGGTCACATTTGAAGACATATGTGAGGCAAACAGAAATAGAACTAACAAAACGTATTTCTTTGGTGGACACTTTTTGCTGTACATAAAAATATATCCTTCGGTGAATACCATTTTTTTGGTGGAGACAATGAGCAGCAATAAAAACAGATGTCCTCGTTGCCCGCAAAATGAAATATGTTGGTTACCCCCAAAAAAAGATATTCTTTAATTTTTGTTTATTTAGGGCCTCTTTTTCGCTGTCCGTCCAAATTCACTTCTCTTACTTATGCGTATATCATCCCGTATAACTAACCTCGCCCATTTCTTTAAGCTACCTAAACTACAACAATTTATGTTTGAAAATTTCTCATTCACATAACTAAGCTCAATGATCGTTTACGTTTTTTTGTTGGCAAGCACTGAAGTGACAGTGAGATGATGGTTATTCACTATGGAGAGCGCTAAAAGGAAAGAACGATGGGTCACTGAGGGGTCACTCATCAGATCAATCGTTTTTTGATTGAAGCTTGCGCACTGCGACCAGTGCTGATGGTAGGCGGCTGCGAAAGAAGAATCAGTTGCGTTTAGCGACCGCTATAATAGGAAGGAACATTGCTAATCAGATAAAAGCGCATTTCTGGCCTTTGATAATATCCTCACCTATGTAATTAGAAACCTAGCAGAGCGGCCCAGCCACGGAATTTAGTGCTTGCTACCCTGGCTATGTAAATCGTGATTGATAGGTGTTTCGCACACATGATTTCGTCATATTATGAAATCACTATCAAAATTCAAAATGATGCAAGCCTCACGTACGAACCGAACACATCGAATATTGTTTAGAGGGCAGAATTGCACAATATTAATTTGCCACGAATGCGAAATCGTTTGCAATAGATACGCTATAAATAGAAGCCCGTCGACGAAAGCACCGTAATATTTCGAAACTGAATCGTAGAACTCACAGCGCCGCTCAGTTTGAAAAAGAATACACATTTCTGACAGCTGGACTCGTGAAGAATATCCGCATCTTTGACAGGGAAGGCGAATGTATTTGAGAAGGGGTGTACGTGTGGGAGAGCTTATAAATTTGGGCTTCAAAGACGGCATTTTCCAGACGGTCAAATAGGAGTGGCAGCTTACTATTGAGTTATTAATGTACTTTTCAATGAAACCAACCAAAGTCCTGCTGAGTAATGCTCTGTTTTACCATCTGGTTTTACCATCTTTCAACAGTTTAGGCAAATTGCGGTCTCATTAAGCTGAAGCCAAGTGGATTTTTGATTACTGTAATGCGCTTTTGTCACCTAATGAGGTATTTTGCTGTTACACTTACAAATTTTTAAATAAAGGAAACGAAAAGAGAATCACTTTACTGATATGCGAGATGCCGATACGAAACGTGTTTTCTTTGTTGATCATCAGCAGCGAATGCACCTAGTGAGGGGGCAGGGGGCAAAGGTGGAGCCTTCAATCAAATGTTCAAGTATCTCTTGCTAGAAATTCCTGAAAGCGATGCAGCAAAATTTGGTCCAGTTGCTTTAACTAGTAATGCGCCTTCAGGCGATCTGCTGCCTAAAGGTGGATTGCTGGAATTCAGCCACCTGTTGCCGCGGCTGGAAACGGGCATATGTTTTCATGATATGTCATTCTGTGGCCAAACATTTCCTAGGAAAGAACACAAATGGCATGTAGAGAAACGCTCAAAAGCGCTCTCGGAACTGTATTATTACAACGTTGCACGTGTGGGCAGGGGATATACTTTTATTGGGTGTGTATGGGGGGCCGGGGATGGGATGGGGGCGGCTTCTCTTGGTAATTGTTCGGTCCATACCCTAAAGCATCACCTTTGATGGCGGCTCTTTTTGGCTTACACCACTTGATCTCGACCCGAACTACGATTCGCACCAGAACGCTGCTCAACAATCACTTTAATAACCCTCTCACACAACAGATGCTCGAACACACTTCTCACTCTTTACACGCATCACTTGTTCTCACTTTTAGCGATTTGAATACTTTCTAAATTTTCCCAGTAGAAGATTTTAAAATGAAATGTGTTGATCTTGAAATTAATCGAAAGCAATTTCAGAGTTTTGTTTTGATATACTTGCAACGATGTTTACTCAATTCCTTCTTTCAAAAAAACTTGGTGCATTGAATGACTGATTATATTTGCGACGGATAAGTCCAAAACTTTTCATGAGCAATGAGGCGAACATGAAAACTTGCAAAAGACGAACACTCGTGATGGGAAGCATGAATTGAAATAAGTGTTCGTGAGTTCAATATAGGAAAACACAGACGGAAGTCCTCCTTTTGCAGTAGATCCCATTCATCAACTACAGAACTGCTCAATTCTCAAAAGAAATGACTGATTGTTGATTGAGTGTCATTGCTCACAATTGAAAGAATCGCTGTCTCTGAAATTACTCACAAAACAAAAGAGAGCTTTTTGTTGGGTTGGTAAAGACTAGCAATAGCAGGGCGATATTTATGCTCGATATGAAGTTCAAGGCAAAAGAGATCGTAAAACAATCATCCGCAGAGCATAAAGATAACATCGTAGATCAAGCGGAGACTTCTGCACAAAGAAAAGCAAATAAAACCAAATAGGTGAACCTCATAAATCGATTCTGTCAACGCCAAACATCTAACACTCTAAGATAACGAAGGAGGTGACTTGATATCGCCAAAAAAAAGAACAGCGCTTTTTGGCGCAACAATAAGTCCATGCAAAAGCAGTAATGGTTTATAGAAAGTGAAGAGATGGGGAAAGGGGGGAGTGATGATGAGGAAAAAGCAGGGAGGGGAAAGGGTTAACTGATATAATAAGACAACGTTGAAATGCGGGTCATTATGAAAGAGTCCATTTTCTTTGAGCAAGGGAATTTAGTGGCACTGACCGTACATTTTATGTTTCTTAAACGAGCTACACATTTCCTCTTCTTCTTCTTCCACTCTCCAACACGTTCCAAAAATTCTAGATGCATAACACACTAAAATTTTATCTCCTTAGTTCTGCTGTGACAGAGAGTGCACATATTTTAATTTCCTCAGATTTACTTGGCATCGAAGAAAAAAATACTTGAGTTAGACCATCTCATGTAAATTGCCAGCGAAAATAAGAGCGAAGGAAAGAAGGTTCTAGTGTTTCTCTTGAAATTTCTGCTTTTAAAAGTCCATCCACTCCCTGGCGTCTTCTCCTTCTAAACTTCGCTCTTAGTAGCTTTTATGTTCTCCTCTCCTCATAGTTTTTCTTAAAATTTTAGATGGAAGCCGAAAATTCGCGAAAATTTGCAGCTGGCTGGACAAGTGCTACTGATTGTTGTGTGGGATAAGATGCTGCGTTCTGAGAACTATTAGAGACTGAGTTCTAAAATCACAAGAATGCCGTATGCCATAATAGTGCGAAAAGAATCTGTTAAACATTAACATCTAGTGTTCCTTCACTTAAGGTCAGTTTAAACAAATGACTGGTACGCAAACCGAGGAATGTTCGCTGTGGTGCACAGCAGTGAATGACACCAGTATGGAGCAATATAATGCATTCAGATCGGTAACATTGGCAAGCTTACAGTTTGCTTTCGTTCGCCAAATGCTAATTTTGAACTTTCGCGCTGTCCTTCTATTTTGAATGACCTGCATACACTACACTCATGACACTGTAACATAGAGATCAGATCAAAGAGGTACAATATGCCAACATTTTCCGCTCCCCCGCGGCTCGTAACATGCTTGAAAGGCGACTTCCTACCCCCTCGCCATGATGGCTGAATAGTTGGCTCAGATTTTTTTTTGAAGATTCTGACCGCGATTAAAGCTTATGCAGAACGAGTGATGCCTTGGACCGCAACCCTTCCAGTTCAAAAGTAGAAGGATTACACCACCCTTTCAGCCAGCTAAAATGGGAGATCGGATTGCAGAGCAGGGGTGAATTTGAGAAAGGAAGCGTAAGCGTATTTCCCAAAACAGAACAGTGAATTCTCGGGTGGCTCCAATTTAATAAGATTTTGCTTGAAGTGACGTTTCAAGAAGTGAGACTGAATCGGAGGGAAAAACCATTCGAAGGGAATCGAATTCGATGTCTAGCGGCGGTAAATGTGTCTCAGAATTAGTTGAATTTTGCATAAACTAATCAAGTCGTCATATGTTTTAGTCGTCATTTTCTGTGGAGTAAGTCGTCAAGTAAGTCAATCAAGTCGTCATTTTCTGTGGAGTAAAGAAATGTTCATTTTCTTTACTCCACAGAAAAATTTTGTGCCAATATAGACGTAGAGATAACTCGCAAGATGAATTTCGCCTTGAATGATATAGACGCTAAATTTCAGGTTCGTACTCATCGCTCTAAAATTCGGTAGTATTGTTGAGAAAACTATGGCATATTGTCTTCCGTCGTCGGATGACGCCGACAGAACGAGTCGTCATAATATGGTATGAATCAAATTTTAATAATGAGGTACATCAACCAAAGCATATGTTCGTTCGAGACGCACTTTTATAAGATGGGAAACTTGGAAAAAACTTATCTTTACATAAGTAAAGAAGATAGTTTTTGGAAATTTTCTCTCATGGATTATTTCACACAACTTCAGTAGTCTGAGCACCTGACTGAGTTGAAAGCGTGACAGCATATACGGAATGTGCGAAAAGAAGAGAAGCTATGAATGGAGCACAATAAAAGCACTATCTCGTATTTCTTCCTCAACAGCAAGCATGGCATTTTTTTTTTGAAACTTCTAAGCTATCATTCGCGTCTATTGAATGCAAATGAAAGTATTCATAAAATATCGCTACGAAATTTCGCGCTACGCAAAACGCGATCAGATGAGCGGAAAACCGCTTCTCTGGAGGGCTGACGGTATTTGTAACTCTAAACGCCATTCGTTAGTCACTCTGATGATGTCTATTCGTTGGTGACATTTAAGTAATGTGGAGAGGATTCAATAAAATCTGGATCGCTAAGCGATAGCAAATATGGACATAACGCCTTTCACGGAATCACACCCAAAAACGATTTTAAAAAAATGCTTGAGGTAGCCTCAGTGGAACGAATGTCACATATTTGAACAATCATTAACATAGTGGCTGCTAAATTCCTCCTTCCGATATCGTTATTTCAGTTACCAGTAGGAATTCTTATTCAACATTGCGTCAAAGTGTTTATTTTCTTCGATCTTTGACCTTGTTGCCATCATAATAAATGTTAGTGGCGAAAAGGAGCAAATGTCGGTGAATGTGGTTACGGATATCTATCTGCAGGCGGACTGCCATCGCAGATAGTTTTTCGTTACTAAATGCACTCGCATAGCCAAACAGCCTTTCAACCAAATTCGCAGTGCATCCGATAATACCTAAGACGTTTAATGAAATATGAGAAGTGCCCAAGGTGAACTCGAAATCGAAATGTCATGCATTATGTTGCACTTTCTTCTGGTCTACTTCGTTCATTGTGATCATAACAAAGATTTTTAGCCCATATCATTCTTGCTGGTCGGTAGGAAATACGTAAGTAGAATGAGCGAAACTCGACGGCCAAATCATCTCAACATCCAGGATATTTGCTCTCTCCGTGTGTCGCTCTTAGTGCCTATAAGAGCTATATTCCTGAATTTCGATGCATCAAACTTCTCCCGCGACTAAGTGAAGCGAGCAATAGCAGATAGACAATCGCAAAGGAAGGCTAAACGAGGTCCATAAAGAAGAAACAGTTGTACACTCGTCTCAAAGCGTATGACAGTTCACTCAGAATTGTTCGAGTAAAGTTTGTTTGCCAAGTGTAAGACGTCAGTATATCGTGACGCACAAATTGGGAATGCTGTAGCTTGCTTGCAGCGCCAATCGCATCGAGCAGTAGCGGTTAACATTGGCTGTAAGCTCAATCAATAAGTGATTTTAAATTTCGCAAATCGGCATAATTCTTCAGCACGTATTTAATTTAGCGAGGAGCATGTGATTTTATTCTATTGAACGCATGCACCTCTCCTCCATAGAATGTATGTGAACAATGATAAAAAGCCATGAACACTATCGCAATATTAAACTTGTTTGATCGACTCTTTGACGAACTCGACAAACTTTCATCAAGAGCAAATATTAGATAAAAGCACAGACGAAGAGCAAGTGAAGCATTTTGAAAATGAAGTATGCCTTTAAAAAGATCACCATAAATTTTTTGGGCAGAACACATAGTCAAAACCAAATGACGAAGCAAAATTAATAGCTTGTTGCAGTAGCAATTTTCTCGTTGTTCGAGCACTCTGATTTGCTCTTTTCGGATATACGTCTTTGACAGAGTTTGGTAAACTTTAGTTGTCTACAGCTGAGATAAGAATTCATTCAGGTCTTAAGAAATTCAAATATTGAGTTCGTCTTTATTTTTTCGACATTGTTTTAGACGATTGTTGATTGACTGATGTCAATTAGGGTCATCATCAGCATGTTTTGACTAGCTCAATCATTTCAACCGTTTCATTGACGTTTCATTACTAATCGTTCTACAAAGAAAACACGACCAACACGTTGCAATGAAAACCGCAACAATAGCATTGCTCGTCAACGATTGTGAGTTCTATGCAGTTATCTATTTAAAAAATATTGCACAACATAATAGAGATTGATTGCCCACAGTATTCTATGTCAGTAAAAGCCCGTCTAAATTTTTTTAAAATATGCTTTAATGCAATGCTGAGGAAGAGATGTTTTTAGCTTGACGAGCCTTTAATGAATTTGCCTTGAGCATCATGCTTTCTACTATAGACGACGTTTCCGCGTTATTCGCAGCACTATTATCAGCAGTAATATTGAAATGTACTGAAACACACATTATTTTAAAATGTTTGGCCGTAAGCGATGCGAGGCATTTTTCATGGGCTAGGCCATAATATTGTATTTTATAAGACATTCCTTCAGAATATTCTCTACTGTTTTGTACTGTAGAAGTAAATGTTTGGTGATTTATGCGATGGTTTAATTTTCATAGCCATGCATTTAAGATTTGTTGAATGATATCTATAGTATCGCAAAAAATCGAAAACATCAAACCATATCAAATGGTACGGAATGCTGCGAAAAGCATTACTGTTTCGGCTGAAAAATAATGAAAAAGTACTATTTACTTTTTTCATGTTAATACCGAAAATTTATGAATGTATATTTTATCTGGGAAAATGAACTTTCCACTACCAAAGTTTTTCTGCTTTAGCTCTCCTGCAGCGAGCGGTCTCCTCTTCTTCAGCGAATTCAATGCTGTTTGAAATTGGTTGTGTGGAAGATGGTCATTAAACTAATTATATTGAAGTGAATAATGAAACGCCATGAAAATATCATCGTCATCAGTGAAGAAACGACAGAGTTGAGCAACAAAGCAAGAAAATGATAAGTGGTAATAAGAGAATTTCACTATAAGCTTATCTCAAAAATTATATTCTTGATTAGGCACTGACCGTGATACTTTTAGCTAATGCAATTACACAACCTTCAATTACCATTATAGGTGCTTAATATAACAGCTATTAGTATTTTACTTCGCCATAATCTTCGAATCTGATTTCAAAAAAAAACAAGAAGGAACGAAAGTGAAACATCGATAAAAGCTGGCCTTTTTAGACAAAACAACTGCTTGTCAGTCATAAACATTGAAGCGCACCTCTCGTTCACCATATAAATTGTGTTTTTCAGGGAAACGCATCACTGCTATCAACGTTTTCAACTCATTATCTGCACGAAATGCATTGCCTATTAGCTAATTTCATCGGAAGTGTTTTTTTACTACCTTTCGAATGCCATTTATTTTAAATGACTTAAAAATAGCGTATTATTGCAACTGACACAATGGAATTGACTTAGAGCAAAGGCGACTAACATTTTCATTTCGTCGCTCAATCGCTTAACCTCACAATTAGGTCTTGGCATAAGAAAATTTGGAACCAAATCCGCGTGATATCAAGCGACCACCAGGACGACCTCCAATGAGATGGTCAGACGAGATACGGAAAGTGAAAGGACCTCTGTGGCAGTGGCTTGCCGCGAACATAGAGAGATGGAAACGGAAAGTTGGACGACTTCACCAGTCGCGACAGTATGTTGCTGATAGCGGGACCAGTGGATAAGAAAATTTTGCGCTTTCGAACTATTTCATACTTTTCTTTACCTCCATCTTCGAGATCGGACAGTTGAAGGCAAATCCATCTGAGCGCATGCTAATATTGGAGCGTTTCAATGCGCTAAAGCGATTTCCAAAAACAGTTCACCTGTGTGCATATTGAAAAGAGCACATGAAAATTTTATGGAATTTTATATAAATGTACTCCACGAGTTCTGTGTTACCAGAAATTTTTTGACACATGTTCTTTGCAAATGCGATCGAATATCTGGCATCAATTTTAAAAAAAAAAGAAATTCTACTATTCATGACCTCATTTTCAGTTTGGAGTGCTGTACCGATTGCAGAGCAAGCGGCCACACCGCCTTCATAAGGCAACAAACATCTAGAGGTATTCACCATGAAGTTGTCATCACCAAATTCGATCGCTCATTTCCTTTTGACTTTTTATCTTGCTAAACAGTAGTTTGGCAAAGCCCCGGCGCATTTAACGTGACCGCGATTTCAGGTTCCGTTTTAACATAAACGTGCTCTGTGTACCAAAACAAAATACAATTGATGAGTTTAGTTCAGATTTAGTTCAATCAACCGCTTTGCCGTACTTAAAGTACAGTAGTGCAATAGACAGACATAGTTTTCGTGGCTTTACATGCAGTCCGTTATCGTAACAGAAGCTTTTTACCTTTTCACTTATTGTGATTCTCATTAAAAGATATTTCCAACTTCATCCCATCATCTTCCATCAGTGCGACATTTCATATACATATTTTTTAGACAGCAATGAGCAAAGTCTCGGTAGACAATTCTGTAAGTTCATAGACAAGGCATCACTGTATGAGCGCAATCATTAACCATATTCTTCATTCCTAATTTATCTTCATTCTTAATTAGTCTGTTGTGGTCATTAACCATGTTCTGAACTTTGGGACTGTTAAAAAGCACTCACTGAACCGCTTAAGAATTTCGTTAGAAATTCGTCCTCTTTTTCGACTTCCCATGAATTTTCGATTATCACCGTACCTTTCATTACGTTTACGATTCTTGGCACAATTAAGAGTATCTTCCAAATCGTCGACGATTTTTTGAGTTACCTAAGCATTCTAAAAAAAAATTTCAAATCCCTATTCATGTTTTCTTGGATAACTGACCGTCACTTCAGCCGCCCTCT
>JPKZ01000588.1:0-11143 GCA_000803305.1 Toxocara canis
CGCGGTTCCAAGACGCATTCAGGCGGCCATCATTCCACTTGCCATGAACGGTAGATGTTGTTGCCACATTTCCAAGAGTGCACCAATGTTTTGAAACAGTCGCGTCAGAGGGGGCGTGATCAGCGTGGCAGGCTACAAAATACTGATTCATATAGGTGACGTATCACCCGCCATTTTTCGGGCGCTATCGCGCCCGTTAGCGGCAGTCCTCCCTCTTCTGGCTGCTCTATCCTTTGTCGTTATCGTCGAACTACTCTCATTGTATATAGGCCTGTCATGTGTGCTTACTATTTTCTACTTGAGAACGATGGAAATTTGACAAGTGTTATCTGGTCGACTCGCTATGCCCAGTTTGGAATCGATTCGTTGATCACGCGAAAATTCATGAGCATTTGAATTTTAAAATTCATGGCCACAAAAAAATTTTCAGTCGTTTTGCCGGCGATCTAGTAAACATTTTACGGCCTAAATTGCAGGAAAGCATATCCCCAGTAGAGGAGTCGTATGAGCAGCCCGATCAGCTAAAATATGATTTCTTTTGCTTATGGACAGTTCATGAAATATAATGAGCATGATAGAGGCAGTCGCCAAAGCGCCTATCGCACCAGCCTGCTGGTACGCATATCCACTTGTTTCCTCCTGAGGAAGTGTTGCGGTTAGCTGGATAAAGTGCGGTGGGAGGTGGATAAAAAAATGAATGGCTAAGGAGAACGGCACGGCGCTGAAGGCTGACAGTGGTGTAGCTGCACGTGGTTATATGGCGTGGCGTTATGGAGTTTCTTGTTGCTCTGCTACTGGAAGAATAAAATATGTTTCAGGTTGGGACCTGTTAGGGCATGCTGAGACCGGAAGCGGGAAAACCCTTGCGTTCATGCTACCGATTATCAACTGTATTATGAAGGATGGCGTTCCGGAAGATACGAGCAGCGCCCCAATAGCGCTGGTCGTCGCTCCGACTCGCGAGTTGGTCAGTCAGCTTTACAATCAGACAAGGAAGATCGCCGAAGGTTAGCGGTTGTTTAAGCTTGCTTAGCCAGCTAAAGGTGTTTCTATTCCGACTCCACCCATGCTTCGACTAGAGGGTAATTGCTTATCGAGCATCGAATGACTGATGCTTATTAGCTGGTAAGTAAGAATTTATACTGCCTTCGTTGAAGCTTTGGCGATTTTGGAAAAAAGACCGGTTGGGCGTATCTGATGCAAATAATCGCGATGATAGTGAATCTCTCCATCTGGAGGGCCGCAAAGAAAAAGGCGGTGTAACATACCTGTTTGTTCATTAAAGGTTGTTGCCTCTCTGTTCTGTTCCCAGGGTCATAGAGAGGGTTTTGGCTTTACTTTTTCATCCCTCCTCGCTTTGCATTTCCTCCTGTCCTTCCCTTCTCTTCCTCCGTTTCCTCATCTCCTCCTTTCTTTCGGTTAGCGAATCTGCTAATCGCATAGATTCCTAGCAAGATCGTCTTTATTTTCTCAGATTATCGGAGCAGTGCCGAGGTGCCCTGAATGATGCAGAATTTAGGCATTCTTAGGGGTCTGTAGTATCCTTGCAGATTTGTCAGCCTGAAATTTACTGTAGAAAGTTAATGTATAATAAGCTTGTACGTACCCAGCTTCATAACGCCAGCTTGAGTCACTCCAGAGCTGAAATTATCAGGTTCAAAACGAGCACAGAGTACCCGGATGAAATGTAAATATGCATGTGTGTGCTAACCGGCGTTAGTGTAACATAAAGCATACTTGCAAATGCAGTTTTAAAAAGTCCAAAAACGGAATTTCGGCTCCATTTAACTGATAATTAACGCTTGTTTTTGAAACGGTAGTCGTGGTGCTGAGATGAGAGCTGTTGCGTTAGTGAATTGTACCGTTTCATTTTTTTTAAAGGAACGGGCGTTACGGTGGCGCAGTGTTACGGCCGCACTGATGTCTCCAAGAATGTCAGTGACATTCGGAAAGGTTGCAATATCCTCATTGCAACAGTCGGTCGACTCAAGAGCTTTGTGAACAATGGAACAGTTAGTGTGCTTACAGTCTTTCTTCCCTATGCTTTTTTTACTTTAACCATGTCGTAGTAGATGATTATAGTGGGTTGACTTGATTGGGACTGGCAGTGTTATTCGCAACATCTGTGTGACGCTTTGAACAAGTTTTGATGAAGGTATTCCAGAAGGAACCAAAAAGTGGCTTTAACACAAGCACCTACAGGAGCTGAAGGCGGTGCATTGCAGGAGAGGAAGGCTGTGAGTGTCAACATCGTTTTGGTCTCTTTCAGTACTCCGCCGTCAGTCGTTCCATTTTTTTGCCACCAAAGAGTTATTTTGAATTGACCTTTTTGCGACTTTTCATTCGCACCAAGTATCATTTGAGAATAGCAGTCAGAATGGTCTTTTGGCGCAGGAAAGACTGCGATAGCTTAATCGACCGGTTTGCCGGGGGCCACTGAAGAACGATTTAATCAGGGGATACAAGGGTTGTATGAGCAAAACAGGTGTTGTAAATTTATTAGGCGCAGAGCCTCAAGATCGAATCCGCCGAGAGAGGGGAAGAGAGTAGGCAGTTAGACAGCGGAATGAGTAGTTGGCAAGGGAAATCCACATAGGGGAAGGGAGTTCATGCTATTTCGTAGTGTTCGCATGCTTTTCTCATATATTTGGTCGTTCTTAAATTTGTCTCGTACGAGAATTTGCGGCATCCGTGTAACATTTGCTCGAACTGACTATATACTATTTGCCTTTCGCACGATTTGGAAGAGCACAACCCATTTCGAACGTCTATAGTTTCGTTTCGAGAGTGCTTTTGCAGTTTCTTTTTTGAAATTGTTTTTGTGGTTCGTTTATAAGAGTGTGATATTATTAAAATGGTGCAAAATTAGCTTTCCTGATTTCGTGGATCGTTATTGCTTCTGAACTTCTAAGCTATTTTAAATGGTAATGGTTTTGGCCAGCTAATACTTGTGTGATTGACGTGCAGTGTAAAGACAGGTTGCTCATGTTTATTTATAGTGTGCCGTTGTATAAAGATGCTGATTTATATGGAAATTTCACTTTTTGAAAACCCCATCATTTACGATAGTTATCATGTGGAGTAAATGTGTACTTTCATTTGATTTCTTTGTTTAAGTCCATCTTCAAAAGAGAGCAATTAGACAAATATTGCGCAATTGGTGCATCATGTAGCGGGCATGGAAATTGAAACCAATAAGGACGTTTATGGAAGTTAGAACTTAATTGTTGTCTGTTGTTTTCAGGTGCGCGTTCATAACATCAGATTCTTCGTTTTGGATGAGGCGGACAAGATGTTGCAAGTCGATGGTTTTCAAAGCGATATGCTTGACTTAATCAGCATTCGCGAGTTCCCCACTGTAAGTGCACGTGTCTGCGATCAGTTTGTAAAGAGGGCGCTGCATTGAGCGGGACCGATAAATATTCAAAAATTTTTAAAGTCTTGCAGCGCACGCTGAAATTTACCGGGTTTCAGGGGCGGAGCAGAACGGTGTCCATGTGTTCGCATTATGCTTTGGCTTCCCAGAAGCGGAGCTTGATCATTTTTTGCTCAGCGTGATTCAGTATTTTTTATTTGCTACCGCGTAACATTTGCCATGTGTCCTCTTTGCCAGTTCGCAATGTTAAATTGCAAGTGCAGTTGTTGGTCGACAATTTACGGCAGATGTTGGTTGTAGGTGCTGAGTTGCTAATTTGCGGTTGAAGCTGGGGTTGTCTTTGCAGAAGGAGCAACGCCAAACGATGCTCTTCTCAGCAACATTCGATAAAGAAGTGCAGCAGTTTGCTGCGCAGCTTCTGAAATCGAGCTACGCTTTCGTCTCGAATGGCAAGGCAACTGCTGCGAATCCTCGCGTTCAGCAAAATTTCATACGGGCGAGCTGCATTTTTATCTTATTGCGTAGCAGCCCACAGCGAATCAAGAATCTCAGGCACACCCCATTCTCTGGCTCATTTTTGCGCAGATTATATTTCTCGTATCTTAATTTTTTATTTATGTGTGGTGTGCCTTATGCTTTTGATTTGCTGCGGGCTATTGCGTACAGTTGATTCATATCTTTACGCTTTACATCGACATCTTTACGCTTTCGGATCATCATAGCATTCCTCTCACTCCTCCTTCCGGCCCCTGTCCTTTCTTTCATCCCATGTGCTCTGTGTTTTCATTTTCTAAAATTCTGATCTTCAGCCGCTCCTGCATATATTGGTAGCCGATGTGTCACAGCGGTAGGCGAGTAAACCAGTATGAGTGCCTGTTTTGCGACAGAGATTGGCTGCAAATAATAAAAGACCCTCCGTTATTTTGGACAACGATCGGCTACTCTGGGAAGGGGGAGGGAATGGAAGTGAAGGGTAAGTGCAGGAGGGAAGAGATGTGATGCAGAGCATTTGATGAAACTTCTGAAAGCTGCAAATCGAAAATTTTATGTGCAGTATTCCCGTAAATGGCAATGTTCACAAAATTGACACGCTCATTAGGCATCCTTTTTTCATTTAGCTAAGGTACACGTTTTCTTCCCGCCAGACTTTCTTATTTCTTCGCTGTTACTTCTTGCGATTTTCGTTTTTCTATAGAATTTTGGCTATGTTTCGTCATTTCTCAGTTGGCAAAGCTTTGGTGAGTGATATTAATGTCCGTACTGCCCTCGCGTCTATCGAAAAGAAGAAAAAATAATAAAGGAATTGTGGCTAGCTATGGCGGCTTCATACAGCGTAGTAATTTGCATTTTGGATCCTCGATGCAGTCCTGGTCGAGCAACTCGCTGCATCGGCTGACTGTGAAAAATTAAAAGCACCGTACTGCTGGCAAATACATAACCGCGTATGCGCCCTTCCCAAAAGCCACACAGTGCGCAGCGCTGTACCCTTGTTGAAAGATTCAGTGGTGTGGGGGTCGTTGTGCACTTGTTCCCTTTCTTTAGGCGAAAGAGCAATGTGCCATTTTCTTGTATGTAATGTAGAGCAGCCTTGTGTCCTCCTCTTCTCATTTTCCTACTGTTTTGTAGGAGAACTTGTGCCTTTTTACCAGCTTTGTAGTCGGGCTGAGTTTTATTTATAATACCGCCCAGTTAAGAAAAGGAAGGCAGGACGTGATTTTCCTTCTCGTATATGGAGCTTTTGAAGAGAACATGGAGCGCTTTCGTCATGCGATGCGCGTTTCTGGACATTGGCTGTCCCATTTAACTTTTTGTCGCTCTTCGGCCATAATCCTACCTGTTTTGCTGTTGGGGTTATATGAAGCGCAGCCGTTTTAGGTGTCACAGACGGAGAAGTTGACGAAGTTGTGTGAATTGCTGAACGAGGAGAAAACAGAGAGTGGTGACGTGTCTCGTACACTGGTGTTCGTGACGCGCAAAGTCGACACTGATACTTTGGCTATGCATTTGTCCACAAATGGCATTCGTGCCAGTAGCATTCACGGGTAAGCATTTCCATAATTATCTCTATTCAGTTGTTTTGACGATATGCTTGATTTACCTCTGCTATCTGATGCTGCAGATGCGGAACAAATACAGGGTTGTTTTGGAGGATGGAACAGCGCAGCGCGGGTTCATGTATGTCGTGCTACGTACTCTTCCAAAACCTCCCCCACTCTTCGTGCTATGTTGCTCGAAAAGAGTAGCATCGCTTTCTTCGTTTACCCATTTCTTTAATGATGCTGTGAGTGATCAATATCTCCGCACTAAATTAAGTATTTCAGCAAAGACAGAATATAACAGCCATCTCGTCTTGTACACTTGCTTTCATCCGTCTCCTCATTCCTCCCGTCTGTAGAAAACTATGAGCTTCATGTCTTGGGCGCTTCGTTTGGAGTCAGGTGGTTGTAGAAAGCGGTATGAGCAAAGCTGAGGAGTGCGTATCGCACAAGTTCTTAAAGAGAACCAGGCAGATGATTTTGGCTTTGTTTTGAGTAACAAGCGAGTCTTCACCGAGGTTCAGTCCATTTCGTAAAATTTTGCTGAATCTAAATCAGTGTTTGTTTATACTTGCTGGTTAATTACTTAATCCGCTAAGTTGTTGGTTTTCATTTTCGATGTCTATACCTTAGTCGAAATATGTAGCGACGACCGGTGGCAAAATTATACTAGAAACTACTTGTACTCAATGCTGCACTTAAGCCTGTCTTGCATCATTCTTGCTAAAAGGAAATGGGAAGGGAGAGTCGGAAAAACTTTATGATCATATTTTGAGAGCGCCGCGTCACATCGCCAAAATGAAGATGTTCTTTTGCTCTAGAGAGCTGGATGAATCAAATTCTCGATTTGTATTGGAAATTTATGAGATTCGGGACGATCCAGTTTCAAAAACTCTGCTCAAATGATGAAAATTCTCGTCTTAGCTAATTCGATTTTACTTGCGAACAGTTTGAAGATTTGTTTTTCAGTGGCCTAGCTGAAGAAAGTTGCGACTCAGCCGGTTGAAAAATGCGTACAAATCCTGTGTCTTTGAATGTCGGTAACTTCCCATAGGCTAAGTCGGCTTGAAGGTGGGTGCAAAGTACCACAGGGATAAACTGTTGCTGCACTGTGCTTGGTATATCACAGCACTGTACTGTATCGAAATGAATTTCTCAGGTGAAGCCTAATGCCGCTGCCAGTTTTTCTGAATACAGTGCAGTACGGTGCTATTGGTATCAGAAATCGTCAAGTGATTCATCATGATTGCACTGTTACACTTTTCTTTTAGTAGGAAGGAATCGTGAGAATATATTCGTGGCCGTTCTTATTGGTCGATGAGTGGACTGTTTTTGCGATTTTTAACAAAGGAATTGTAGGAAAATGAAGCTATATTTTGAATAGCGTTATGGAAACAGTTTGTCATGAAAGTTAAGAGAGAAATGTCTTAAGTGGTCGAGATCAAGATCAGAGGGAAAAAGCGCTCAGAGAATTTCGTGCTGGTATTACGAAAGTGCTTCTGGCAACGGACGTCTGCGCACGCGGCATTGATGTACCGAATTTAGAGCACGTAAGCATTTGTACTATTTGTCAAGAAGAAAAGGTCACTGCACGGGTTTAAGGTTCTTAGGTGTGTGAGTGGGAGGGGGAAAGTTGGGGAATGTGTGCTTGTCGAATCGATGGCTTTTGCGGAGAGGTAATGCCGCTGGCTATTATGAGTGCGATAGCTCTCCGATTGGTTGTAATTTTTTAGGTTGTTTTTTCCCTTTCTTCCGATGGCATTCGCCGTCTTCCGTTCTGCGCAACTTTTTGCTCTTTTGCTTTTGCAAAATTTATCGTTCAGAGGTCGTTTACGATGATCAGCGCAGCGTTCAGGGACATACAACGAAAGCGAAAGCATTGCATGTGTGGTGCATTTGAAAATGCAGGACGTCTGAAAAGTTGTTTCTTGGAATGATGAGAGGCGATCTGATGCCTCTACGACCTTATTCAAATCGAAAACCTCATAGCTGAATAGTGAACAAAATTGCTGAATAACATCTCACCATTCTGAGCACATACGGCTCTTTTTTGATCGTTTTGTTGGATGCAACATAGTTTATGAGAAATGGACTGCCTTCTTCGGAATATGGATCATCGATTATATTTTGATGAATTTTAGGTGATCAACTACGATCTGCCTACAGAGTGGCTGGGGTATGTGCATCGTATCGGCCGAACGGGTCGTATGCACCGGGGCAAAGCTACCTCCTTCATCAACCCAATGGACTCTCGTGACAGCAGTATGGCACCCGACCTGCTTAGAGTGTGTTGCATTTTAAGTGTTTTTGGGGTTCAACAAAAATTCCCTTATGTTTCCGTAAACTGTGTCGCTCATTTTAACGCATCATTTACTTTAGACCAGCGGCTTAAGCAAGAATTTGGCTGAAGAGAGGAGTCAAAAAGAAATTTGCTTATGAAGGATTTCGGTTTGCAGAGCAAGAGTGGAGAGAGGTAAGTCTAAGGATAACAGGATACCTACGAAGGCCAAGCGTAAGAAGTGATTAGGCATTATCAAAATTAGTCAAGTGAGCGACTAAAAGCGAGAAATCGTTGTTCATATATATACTTTATTATTATGACTGATGATACCTAGTGAGCTCAAACCACCACCCTTTCGCCTTCTTTCTTATCTCTTTCTGCTATGTCTCGTTTTCCCTTTCACTTATTTTCCCTCATCTGTCTAGCTTCTTTTCTTGGTGAAATCGACAACGCGTTTTCCATAACAGGTCGGTTACGCGACTAAATCTTTTAGTGTATGTGCATCGTATCGGCCGAACGGGTCGTATGCACCGGGGCAAAGCTACCTCCTTCATCAACCCAATGGACTCTCGTGACAGCAGTATGGCACCCGACCTGCTTAGAGTGTGTTGCATTTTAAGTGTTTTTGGGGTTCAACAAAAATTCCCTTATGTTTCCGTAAACTGTGTCGCTCATTTTAACGCATCATTTACTTTAGACCAGCGGCTTAAGCAAGAATTTGGCTGAAGAGAGGAGTCAAAAAGAAATTTGCTTATGAAGGATTTCGGTTTGCAGAGCAAGAGTGGAGAGAGGTAAGTCTAAGGATAACAGGATACCTACGAAGGCCAAGCGTAAGAAGTGATTAGGCATTATCAAAATTAGTCAAGTGAGCGACTAAAAGCGAGAAATCGTTGTTCATATATATACTTTATTATTATGACTGATGATACCTAGTGAGCTCAAACCACCACCCTTTCGCCTTCTTTCTTATCTCTTTCTGCTATGTCTCGTTTTCCCTTTCACTTATTTTCCCTCATCTGTCTAGCTTCTTTTCTTGGTGAAATCGACAACGCGTTTTCCATAACAGGTCGGTTACGCGACTAAATCTTTTAGTTATGACTACCATTTAGTTATGACTACAAATCACAGCGTTTGTTCAGAATTACTCATACATACATCTCCACAGTTTGGAAGAGTAAAAAACCTTACTTCGTATGCCTCTCGTGGGCCCGTTAGAAATGTTGTCATAAGGGAGAGGAAAGGGGAGGGACGGGATGATCGTCACCACCCAGCTGTTTCGAAGTAACAAGTAAAGCCGGCTGGGATGACTTGCAGAGATGAATCAGTAGTAACAAAATGATACGAGTGAACTCTGCTCTCTCCTCCGCAGTCAGCTGATCGACTCCCCAGACTGTCGTGCAAGTTGCCCGGTGTCCAGTGCTTGATCTTCGGAGGCACTGGCTTGTCATGATGAGCGTGTTGTTTCTGAGTTGTTTCATTTTGAATGCAGCCTGGTAATTGTAGATTGTTCGCGAGGTACAGCAGGAGGCTCCACAGTTTCTGGTCGATTTGGCGGAAGATCCAGGTAGACTTGCCGGAACAGCATCGCAGAACAGTGAAGCAGGTAATTTGGTTTCAAAGCTAGCCGTATTTTTGTAACTAGTGATATCTGTGCTCATATCGAGAACACTGTAGTGTAGTCAGCTAATCTGGGAAATACAAGGTGAGAGGATGAGGAAACAGGCTGTCGGTGTGCTTAGCGCATTGCCGGCACATTCACTTTGCAATTCGTACACTCCACAGGATGTTGCTGGCCGTGCTATTGCGCCATCCTGCATCTGTCATAGTTCTGAGAGAGTTATTCGGTTTATGAGCAGAACGAAACGAAGCTGCACTGCATTGGAAACGAACAGTGAAAGTTGGCGTTTTACACGTTATTTAATCCTAGTTGTGAATGCCTTTTTAGCAAGTTGTTTATTTCGTTCCAAAGTTTTCGCGGTTTGTTGGCCATGAATAGGTTGTGTTTTAATTGCACCGCAAGTTCTAATAGTATCGTTTTGAGCACGCTATGATAGACGTTTGGTTCATAAGCTGGTGATTCTATATTGCGAAAGCGAATATCTTGCCATTTTTCACTTTTCGGTCACTTTCGTTTTTCAGTGACATTATCCTCTTCACTCATCTCCTCCTCCTCCTCTTCCTTCTTCCATCTCCCCACATTCAGACTTTCTGGGAACCGATGAATTGTAACACCCAAAACGGATGGCCAGCTTATCTGTTAACAATTTACATCAATTTTTCCATAGAAAAATGATATTGCAACGGGCAGTGGCTTTGCAGCTGGAAGCGGTGGATTCACCAGCACTGGTGGAGGGTTCGTAGGTGGAGGCGGAGGATTTGCAGCCAAAAGCAGTAGCTTCGCGCGCGATCTGAATGGCGATGATGGCTTTGCCAGTGCGGACGAAGACCGCGTGATCGCTTCTAGATCTGCCTTAAAAGGACTTACGAGTACAGTTTCAGCATCGGGTGAGTGTGTCGGGAAGACCGTTGATTTATTTGTATATTGCTTTTACAATATTTTCGCGGCATTCCTTCATCTTTAAGCCTGACCTTTGGTTCTTCATTGTCTTAACGCTAAAATGCTATTATTCAAAAACGCAATTTTGTTACGGAACTGCGATAAACGCCATCGCGAAAGTCTGAATGGGCGGCAGGTTAAATTTTTGCACTGAATCAGAACTATCTGCAGCCTAAATCGTAACTGACTAACTGATTACAGCCTCCTCTTTTTTGCAATTTTTTTGTCTTCCTCAGCGCTGTCTTTTTAAGCGAGAATGGCGTTACCGCCCATTCGACTACCCGTAATGGCTGGCTTGCTCCGTTGCTGTCTTATTTCTGTATTAGATTTCGGTTTCTGAGAAAAAGGACAGTGAGCGACGATTTTGAGCAGTGCAAGACCATCTTGAGAAGGGGAGGGGAGAGAGGGATTAGCTATTCATATATTGTTCGCACGTATGCTGTTCCTTATCATTTCCTTCTGCCTTCGCACCACCACATGCTGGTTGCACTTATTGCACTTTCTGGCAGGCCAGACAACGTTGTAATGAAGTTGATGAAGTTGACGTTGAATAAAACACAGATTTCAGCAGTCGTGGGCGGTCGTTGGACTGCGGGTGGGAGTATAGTCATGAGTAGTGCTGGTTTCAAGCTAACCCTCCCCCCTCCCCCATCTCCTTTTGGCATCACCTTTCTGAATCGATGCGAAGGAGTCGGCAGCAGACAAATGTCTAAAGCAGCGTACATAGCCCGCAAGCACTTTGTTTGGCCCTAGTGTGAACCTGAATGCGCCTCCCGACGGGCATTGCTTGCGGCTAACTGAGAAGGATCGCCTCTCCTGTAGGCCGGTGTGATCAGTTGTCTTTGTTGCGCCGTTATTTGTAAAAGGAAGTATTAATACAGAGAGGAGTTGAG
>JPKZ01000588.1:11338-37766 GCA_000803305.1 Toxocara canis
AAGAGGGGGGGGGGGTGGGGGGGGGGGGGGGGGGGGGGGGTGAGGGTCGCGATGAGCCTCAGGGATGAATGAGGTTAGTGTTCCCGATTTTGCTTGTGTCGACTGCTGTTCTGCGCGTTGTTTATTTGGATATTTGTTGGATGTCTGATGTAGCCTCAGCATTTAACAAAGGGCATTTGGGCATCCTACGCGATTTATTTTCCTAATTTCGGTGCGTATTGTTGTCTGTGTTCCCACGAGCAGCATTATATGTAGATAGGTATACGTGTGCTGATAATGGAACGGTATAGAGGTCACGTGCAATGTAAATGGGAAATGGATCGAATCACCGCCTCTGTCTCTTACCTCTGAAATCAGAGCTACCCCTTGCCTCCTCTCCCACTATTGGGAAAGCATCCTTGCATGTAAGAATTCAGCATATTACCAAAGTCGAGTCGTGATAAACGACATTAAAATTTGGCCTCTACAATTCTTACGAGTGTTTCGCGTTCCCATCCCTTACGGTCCTGAATAATTAAATGTTTTCCTGTTTGTCCTTTTGCAATAAAAAATGAAAACTCTGGAGAGTTTGCATCAGATAGTGCTGCTTACGGAAAGGATGCAAGACTGTTTTGAAAACGGACTTTAAACGATACCGCAAAAACGTGGAGACTAGGGAGGTTGAGGAAATAGTTGTTAAGATATCGAGCAAATGCTGTTTCACATTCAGCGCAGTCTGTGGTGTACGCTTCGTAGATGATATAGTACGGGTGCGTGAGCACTGCGAACGGGAGCGTTCTGGGCGATAGTGTTACCATCGTTGGGTCGTAGCATTTCGAAGGTTTTTTTTGCTGTAGCGCTTGCTTTCCACTGCGGCTTGACGCTCCCTCGTCCATTGTTTTAGTTGGAAAGGAGGAGCAGAAGAAGATGGAGGACTAAATATAAATACGAAAATTATTAAAGTCTAGGAAAGTATGGCGCCGTTATTCACCTTGGTAGTGCAACATAAGAATTTTGTTTAAAATGCTGAGTAGCGTCGACGGCAGTGCTGCAATATCTTTCGTGCTTGTCGTGATGATGCCGTTCTAGACCTACACCATACTTTTGTAGGCGCGGGCGGAGAATTTTCGACGCTTACGACTATCAATCCCTGTTTATGTAATGTGGTGCATTTCCTCATTTTCTTCCAGGTGGAGGCGGCGATGAATTCAGTGGAGGTAAAGGTGGTGGTGGTGGTGGATTTGGTAGTGGAAACATTGATAGAGGAGAAAAGGACGTCATCGGAAATGGTGAGTTCGACTGGTTGTTGTTACTGATTTGGTGCGGTCGCTACGGAGAGCAGCTTTTCATCTTTTTTAAAGTGTTTTTGCGTTTTTTGTAGTTCAGCCTACTGTTTCAGGCTATAGCAAGCAGGAATGCATGCATAGAGGGCTGGCATTCTATGTCTATGTTCATACGCATGCATTCCTGCTTGCTATAGCCTGAAACAGTAGGCTGAACTACGAAAAACGCAAAAACCCATCAAGCCAACAGGTTTCATAAATTGTCCATGAATGAAACTGACCTAACGTTTATCAAATATAACCCCTGCACAGATTTTTTGCTAATGATTCTTTTTCCGCTACTTAATCAGTCAAGTGTGCAATTCACCTGGTACAGATCTTTTGTTACGTTAAAGGCGGGATAACTACCTCGGAGTTCGGTGGGTCGGGTCGAACTTGGGCACGGTAAGTGACATAATGTGCAGAGTGGGAGCCAATAAGCCGATGGGTGCACGCATACGTGCGCGGGTACGATATAGCCATCATATGCCGCTCAAGCTGCACATGTGCCAGAGCGCGTGGAAACGGCTCGCCTGAAGGGCGAAAGTGGGAGTCCTGTTGGTTCCTCCTTCACACAGTTTTATCTACAGATGGTTACATTCTTACGCTGCAGAGAACGAATCCATAGTAGAAGCTACGTAACCGCAAAAGCCGTCTCTATAAATGTGCATGTTAGTGGACTAAGGTAATGAGTCGACCTTTAAAGCCGCTATCACGTTGTACAGCAAGGAATGGTCAGGACGTTGTTTCAGATTTTGGACATTCAGTAACTACCACGCCAGCTGCACATGCGGATGAAGGCGAGTGGGCTTAAAATGGAGAAATAAGCGAACTTTGGCGGAGCAAAACGCAAAACGGGTTCATTCGTCGTACGGAGACGCACAAATGCCTTCGTTTTATTTTATTCTTTTTTTTTCATTTCTACCGTTTTGTCCACTCCCATTCATACTTGTTTCCTCTTTTCGATCGTCTCAGGAGACATGTTGTTTTAAATGATGTTTTTAGCGTTTTTAACCTTTTATTGCTGCTACACATTTCACTGATTTCAACCGCACATTGCAATGCGACCGCTGTGTTCTACGCAGCGAAGGGTGAGACTGAGGTTAAGTGCGTTTGGAGATTCACTCGTATGTTTGGTTATATGCCAGTCGATCGATCATCGGCAATATCGAATTCATTTTTACGGCTGCTGGGCAACTTTTCTACATAAGGAAAAATCTTGAGTTTATGAGATCTCTGCATCTATCTGATTATGCATGTGCGTTAATATGTACCTTCGGGCTGCCTTGTTTTTTCATTGATCGTTCGTCGTAACGAGTGAAAGCTCGATGGACTCGTCTTGGGCCGGAGAAGCGCAGTTTTGAGAAACAAATGAAGAGGATGTCAAAATTAGTCGGAAGCCCATTATATAATTAGCAGTTCGTGAACGGAGGATTTGCTTTTTCGGCTGATCAGTTGGGTAAATGAAGATATGATCGCTTTTGTATGTACTTCTGGTCGAAGCCAGTGCGTACATTAGCACGCTGTAGAAATAGAATATGCACACGAATTGCCGAAGGAGCCTGATTCAGCAATCTCCCTCCGTTCGTTGACCTCGTTCTTTTTTTAAATTGTTGCTTACAGTACATTGCTATGTTATTTGCAAATTTTGTTTCTAACATCGAATGTGTTGTTCAATTGGAAGGAGCTGCAGTTGTCAATTTTTGCAGTGTTTCTTTGCAAACAGTGGTTGTGGACCGGCCGACGGCAAAAGCAAGGGTTTGCAACGGATTTTATGAGATAATGGAAGGAGGTAGAATTTGCAAATTTTGGCTGAGTGACAAGCAAGAACCAGAATCTTTTAATGGATTAAATGTAACCTTCGATGTGCTTTTACCTTCCGACGGGGACGAGGATTTCGTTCTTGCAGTGTTTTCTCTGCGTACGGAATTAAGCAGAGGATTGATCTGACGAATAACGTATGCAAACTTTTTGCTGGTAAGCCGATTAGATTACCGAAAAGGGAGCGAGAGGGGGATAGGTGTTGTCGGTGGTGGTTGATGCAGATGGTGATTTGTCGTGAAGAAGAATTTGGGTGCGATATATGCCTAGACATGTTTGGTTTTTGTAACCTTACATCTATGCACAATCGTTATTCCTGTCGTGCTGCTATGTATGATTTGCTGACAACAAGTTTATTTAGTTTCCATTTCCTTTATTGTTATTCGACCTGTTGAAGCGTAAATTTATTTTAAAACAGGCGTAATATGTTACGGAATCAAGATGATTGGATATTTACAAGATTTAAGCCGTAAGGTGCGGCAGCTGGCGGCTGTGGTTTGACTATGGCTAAGTAGGCAGGAGAGAAAGTCCAACGTGGATGTGGAATATGGTGATGGATTTTTGTGCTGCTTGGAAAGGAAGCGAAATGCGAGTTACTGAAAAGATGCAGTGATAAAGGTTGGCGGTGGTGGTTAACGCGTGGATTGACGGTGTTGTGGGGAACGGGGAGGAGGGGAGGGGTGAGTGCTAAATGCACCCTCGCTTGCATGGTCCGGAAAAATGAAAGGCCTCGTGTGCACCGCGTCAAAATTAATTAAGCATACGAGAAAGGCGCGTATGCTGGTTGCGATTTGGGTTCGCGAAACATCCACTGAATATTCGCATATGCAATGGTTCCTGGAACGGTTTTGCAAATGTTCTGGATACCCTTCACTTGCGTAAAGGCTGCAAGAGTTCATTGGATGTGCATGTGAAGGCGGTCTAAACTTCTAGGGAACTTCATTTACTAGGGTTCTTTAAACATTCATACAAACTTTGAAAGGTCACTCTCTCGGCAGGTGACAGCTCGATTGGTGTATTTGAAATCAGTCTTAGGTATGCCACAGCCTCAATTAAAATTGCCAATCCTAGCGTGGGCACACGTGAGACGTCCGGTATGTTAAATGTGTTGTCGTGCATATTATGCAAACGGCTAGCTTCGAATGCGCTTATTGCCTTCGTAGATTTCACCAGACACCGAAACAGGTTGGCAAACGTCGGCGTCGCCTGTGTGACACTGTTCTGAATGATGTCAACATGCTAGTTGTACGCCCATGCGACCTGAAATTTGATTGGCCGTGCTTCGCTTACTTCAAGATTGCTCCATGATTGCAGCGCTCGCCTTACGATTAAAATTTGCACTTCTCGTATTCCGCACTCGCTCCAGGTTAGAAATTTGAAGCTCGTCATGCCTGCAATACACTAAGCCATTACCTCACGTTTACGCTACTCTCGGGCGTCACCACCGTGCCCACGATGATCACAGCTGGTCGAGCATTGAAATGCATATGCCTGAATCAAGAAGATATGTTTGAATTCTGATGTTTATTTTGCGATGTTTAATTGTTTATTGTTTGAATGAATTCGCGTATTCGAAGCTTGCAGCATCTATTTTTAGAAATGTCCCAATTCAAGCAGATGCATTTCAATGCCGAATCGGCTCTCTAATAACCTCAAATCAATCCGAACAAAAACTAACTCCAGGCAGTCTCACGCACAACAATTCGTACCGAAAATGCAAAAAAAAAAAACCAGCTTTATTCTCTTGACATGCATACTCATTATATACTCTTACAATCCGGCCTAAGAAAACGCCAATACTGACGGGGCTTGGCGAGAGGGGGGATGGAGACAGAAAGAGTTCAATATCGTGCGAACACCACCACTTACGAGGGCATTCACTGACCAAAAAATATATATAGCTGAAATATATTTTTTTCGAGTCCTGAAACGATTAGTCGTACACGACCTCCGCAGATATCAAAGAGGAAATCTGTAGAGCAGTGTTATAATGGTTGCTTTTGGTGTATCGCCCGGCGGTCATGTTTTGAACGAAATAGGGTTTTGGCTTTACTAGCCTTTTTTTCTTCTCTTTGGGGGCAGAGGGAATGCAAAGGTCCTCAGGATTCCGTTTTTTAGGGTGTAAAATAAGTGGGAACGGTCTTCGGCAGGGAGGCAACCATGTAAAGTCGTTTCCGCGTTTGCCTATCTGATTGAGCGCGAGTTGCAGACACCGCGTATAAGCACTCGGTCGTTTTTTTAAAATGTAGATACAGGCGGGGTTCGGTACAAGGCAAATGGTACAATCAGGAGAGTCCAATATTCGCAAAATTCCCGTCGGCAAAGACGTGGAGGCCGAAGTACCCGTCAATCTTGAATGGGCTTGAATAAATATTTTTGGTGTACTCGATTTAACTTTTTCAAACTTAGATATATGCCATATTCAGTGTGAGCTTTTTGCAGCGGTCAGTATGGAGCAGGTACTGGATGAGCACAAAAAAAAACAGCTTTATTCTCTTGACATGCATACTCATTATATACTCTTACAATCCGGCCTAAGAAAACGCCAATACTGACGGGGCTTGGCGAGAGGGGGGATGGAGACAGAAAGAGTTCAATATCGTGCGAACACCACCACTTACGAGGGCATTCACTGACCAAAAAATATATATAGCTGAAATATATTTTTTTCGAGTCCTGAAACGATTAGTCGTACACGACCTCCGCAGATATCAAAGAGGAAATCTGTAGAGCAGTGTTATAATGGTTGCTTTTGGTGTATCGCCCGGCGGTCATGTTTTGAACGAAATAGGGTTTTGGCTTTACTAGCCTTTTTTTCTTCTCTTTGGGGGCAGAGGGAATGCAAAGGTCCTCAGGATTCCGTTTTTTAGGGTGTAAAATAAGTGGGAACGGTCTTCGGCAGGGAGGCAACCATGTAAAGTCGTTTCCGCGTTTGCCTATCTGATTGAGCGCGAGTTGCAGACACCGCGTATAAGCACTCGGTCGTTTTTTTAAAATGTAGATACAGGCGGGGTTCGGTACAAGGCAAATGGTACAATCAGGAGAGTCCAATATTCGCAAAATTCCCGTCGGCAAAGACGTGGAGGCCGAAGTACCCGTCAATCTTGAATGGGCTTGAATAAATATTTTTGGTGTACTCGATTTAACTTTTTCAAACTTAGATATATGCCATATTCAGTGTGAGCTTTTTGCAGCGGTCAGTATGGAGCAGGTACTGGATGAGCACAACTATGCGTACACTTGGGACGAATTTGTAAGCTTTTGCCATCCTCTAAAATACCTTTGCAAAAGAACGGTGCAGTCAGGCGAGTTCTTTTTTGTTCGTACCATTGTGACGGGCAGCAGGACGTAGTTTAGTGCAATTATATCATTTTGCCAATGGCAGAATGCAAAACTACCCTCGACTTTTTCACCTAACGCAGGCTGCAGTTAGTGCGAGGTTTATTTGAATACCTAAAGAGGACAGTATGGGTATTTATCTTAGGGTAATACTGAGCTCTGTAAGGCAGCTCAGTCTAGGCGTCTGGAAAAAAAATGTGATGGTGTTAGAGCGCTAGTGGAATGTCTTTTGAGGTGATGCTGATTTATTTTCGCCATGGAGAACTGAGAGAGATTTCGTTTAAAGTTTTAGGCAACAAGCTTTTCCATTGAAATTTACGAATGAATATAGCAAAATAAACGTCAAAAAATCATACAAAAGAAACGAAGGGCGAGAAAAAGGGTAAAGTGAATGAATCAGAAAAGAAAATAGAATTACAAATGAATTTGCGAATAGAAATTTTTATATGTTCTAAAATAAATAATCGATTAAAAATTAAAATAACACAACATTCCATTTCAGAACTGATATATCGGGGCCACTTTTGAGTTGTTTCGTCGAAGTGTCCACACTGAGCGTGATTTTCATTCAAAAATCTAACAACTTTATTATTTAAATCTGATTTTAGTACAGTTCTGTCTTATCCCCCTACCTACTGATGCTGATTCGAAGTGGACTTGAATACCCCAAAACGAATATAATTTGTTTATTTATTTATTTATTCTTACACGCGCAAACGTGATAATCACAAACACCGCATTCTTGCAAACCAGCCAACATAAATTGTTTCATGCCGAATAACGCAAGCATAGAGACCGCTACCTAAAAGACCTAATCTTCAGAGAAGTGGTTCGAAGTTATCTTTTTTGCCGTAAATTTCGCGGTCGTTTGATATGGGAAAATTACAAGTGTATTGTCTGTTGCGTTTTTCTTCTCATAAAGCCTTGCCGTATAACGAATATCGTGAAGCGGCCTTTTTCGATCAGGGTAGTCGGAAAGGTTGTCATGGAAACAACAAAATTTCTAAGAAGTTTTTTTTCACAAGTTGTGCAATTTCCAATAGAAATATGTCAAGTGAATCGTTTGCTTGGTTTCGCTGGAAGAGTTGTTATAAGTTAAGAATTGTCGCTGTATTAGAAGAACTCCTACCTAGCCTTCCTTCCCCTCTCTTTATCCTCTTCCCACCTCCCGCAGGCTGTTATATTGCGGTTGCGAACGTAACTGTTACAGTTTATGGCATTTTTTTTTCGAAGAACACTGCTTTATTAGCATTACACAGAAATTTTATTAAGTTGCAAAATTTGATTACCTCTCTCAGTTTAACATTTAACATTATATTTTTCGACTACAGAATCCTTGTTTTCTTTTGATTATTCACAAATCGATCGCTCATGCGATCACCGCAAAAGGAATTCGTTCCGAAACGCTAGAAGAATGAAATGATTGCATAGTGGCCGCACTTAGTGTTCATTGCCTATAATTAGAGAAATGCGTTATCTACATGACAAGAACACATATACAAATATTTAACTTAAATTGCTTGCAGAAAAATGCTTATATTTGCATTTCCCATACACAAGCTGCTTCCTTACGAATTTGTGCTTCCCTAACTCGATTTTGTAGGATAAACAGTTCCATCGATTGCTAGGCATCGACTATCACCAAATCGACAGCGTTATGAGGTTTGTAATTTGTAGTCTGTTTCAATATACACATTTATTAATGAGTGTAGAACACAACATAAGAACTGAGCAGCTTAGTCGATTTTGTCGAATCCATAAATAAGTCGTTATTTTCATAAACAGATTTTGTCAAATTCATGAAAATATTATATCAGATCGATGAATAAACACATTTTGCCAAATTGATGAACACGTATTTTATAATCGATGTATAAATTGTGCCAAATTCTCGTCAAAATCGTTGAATTTCGCCTTTTTTCCACTGATGCTCACGAGAAGACATCGAGTAGAGAGAGGCTGATGTATACTGTGTTTTTTTTTGCCAGACGCCCATAGCCTTTGTTGACAATTTGCTATTCGTACTGAAAACGCCATATGTTATTATTCAGTAACACAGCGGACAGTGTAGCTGAAAAATCTGTTGGTACGGAAGTGAAAAGCGGTAGCACTCGTATCTCTCTATTACCATCTCGGAGAGACGATATAATAGAGCGACGCAAAAGGTATATTCACAATTGTTTATTTTATCGTTTTTTTTTTTCATTTCATCCATTGTTGCATGGCGTAGTTTTGAAGTAATTTATATAATTGCAAAAGTCTTTGCGATATCAAACTAATCAGGGGAAGGTTTCTGCCCAATCAACAAATGATAACATTTTCTTAATGCTTTTGGCAATTTAAGGCTTTAATTGCAATCACACACAAATACCTTTTCTTTTATGCAGAATCCCCGACCTTTTTTCTGCTTGTTGATTTAATGATAACTTTTGCTCTTGCACCTTCGCTGCATTAGTATCATGCATTTTGCGGTAGTTTTAAAGTTCGGTCTTGACGTAATCATGCTTCGATTAAATTTGGAAACTCTATCAGGTCATTCTGGTACTGGTGCTGGAAGGAGCCCCAGTATGTGCTTCGGTAAATTTGCTTTTGCAGAGCGCATTATAGCAACCTTATAATGAATGCATCGTATATGTCTGCGTACTTGGCCTGCTAACTTCGTTTCGAGAACCTTTGAAGCTGAATTCACGAACTTTGATAGATCCAGTTTAAGAACTTTAAACCAGTTTTCGAGTTGATTCGCTAGTGGTTAGAAAAGGTATAGGCACCTGAATATAAGAAAGATTTGCGTGGACTTCTGGTCAGTTGGGTTGCGTTACAAATCGATTAAGTCGCAGAAATACGGGTCTTAGGCAAAAGATTTTACGACCGCTCGGATCAGTTAAAATAGAAATCACGCATGGCTGTCCCCAGTTTTCGATAACTTTTTCGAGTCGCGATCTTTGGACCGATTTCTGCAAAGCACGAACTTTCTGGCCACATTTTGCGGATCATAACTGCCCCGATCTCGGTTTATAGATTAAAGTCTTTCGGTTCGTAGGTATCTCGAGAAAATGATTTTAAGGAGCCGCGGGTAATAAACGCGTCGAGAATTTCACCTTTTTTCACTGCGTTTAGCGCACATCCTCTCCTTCATTGTTCGACGTATCGTAGCGCCATGATTTATCCCTTAAATATGACTAAGATGGTGTTCTTTAGGTTTTACATTGTCAAACCTTGTATGCCTATTTTCTTTGACAGGCCACCTAATTTTTTTGGAAGTCTTATCGTTCCTGAAACATGTTTTTTGCGAAGAATTCTCATTTACTAAGAGATTTGAATGTACGTTGGAAAGAATCTACTGAGGTATATAGGCAGTACCGTAGAGGAAGATTGGGCGTGATGTGAGCTTTGATGGGATACGGAATTGGCCGGTTGCCACTGTATAATTAAATGGCTGAATATCATTCCCCTTTGGGCGGTTCAAGTTGAGCTACGATGAAAAACCACTGTGCTGACAGTGTCTGTTCGTCAAGGTTGCTGAATTCTTACTGAAAACACGCTTTTTGTTCCCTCAGCTTCAGCATATGATCCGTTAGTTAATCGGTCGTAGATCATCTTTTTTGGCGCGCGAGCGTATTTAATGCTAACGTAATTATTAAAGAGCAATAAATGAGTGAAGAAGTAGCGAAATTTTTCAGCAGTTGTGAGGGGAGATTGACGGTCGACGAGCGAGCGGTAGACGTTGGTTGCGAAGGTGTGCGTGCTGAATGTCTTATCGAAGATGCGCGAGACACGTTCAGATATGAAACTGATTCAAAGCCCACAAAACTGCTCTATGTTGGCAACTCCAGGTATCGCTTCGTCACGTTGTGAACGTCGCATTTATTAGACGATTTAAAGATGCAGCATTCATTATTTTACGTTTCGGCAGTCAGCAAGATTATTGTTATGCCAATCAGTTTCACCATCTAGAGAAACTGTGGTCGAACAAAAGGTGGGATGGGAAATCTGAGATAAATTCTCAGTGTGAGCAGCATTTTTGGCGAGGAAAAGTTGGGAAAAAAAGTCGCTAATGTTTGCAAAACTAGCATATTTCAAATGAAATAATTATTCGATTACAGAAACCTGCAATCTTGCCCAGATCGTTTGCCTTTTTCGGGCTTTTAAAAATAAAATTTTTAACATAAGTTTTTAACGTTCAGGCGATGTCGTTCCCTAACATTAGGTTCTTTTCACACTCTCATGGGTTTATTTTCTTCATACTGCAGGATGCATCTTATCACCATCGACCATACATGTATAGTCCAGTCTCTTCTACGAAATCATCTGAACACAACATTTTGAGTCATGCGCCTTTTTGACTTTTCTGTCGCTGGAAATCCTCACTTTTGTTACTACGAACTGCGAATAAAGGATGAATTTGTATAAAAGTTGATCAAAATTAGGTTCCAACAAAGTTTCTCAATAAACTGTAATAGGAAGAGAGAGGAGGGGAAGGTATACGTAGTCATTCGGGTGAATGCAAGGTGTGCAACACGTAACGTGGTGTTAAGCTGCTTTGAGTTTTTTCTGTTTGTTTTAATTAGTTCAGTTTTCCACACTTTCAGTGTTTTCAGTTACAACCTTTCGACTGTATTTGCATTTATTTTTAATACTGCGAAGGGCATAGTACCACAGCAAATAACAATAACGGAGTGCAACCCGTTGAATAGCTACTATTAAAGTGCAAATAATGAAGTACACACAGAGCATAACACCAGACCGATAGGAGTTTATTAGTTATAATAATCCTTATTATACTTACCTATACTTGCTGAACTCATATTCAGAGGCTGTGGTATTTAATCATGCACATTTCAGGAATCCGTGCAAAGGTGACAAACTAATTATTGTTAAACGAAATGCTCGAGTGAATTCCGTCGATTTGCACGAGTACGAGATGCAGCCACAGAAAAGCACAAAGAAGCCGCGCAGAGCTGATGAAGAACTGTATGAAGAATTATGGAAGTATGCGATGTGCGAGATCAATGGCAAATCAATGAAAGATTTGCAAGAGTGCACGATAGAGTATCAAGGAAGATTCAACCTTAAAAGACGCCTTATGGAAACTGAAGATAAACACGAAAAACGTCTTCAGTGTGCCAGTATATATCGAAAGATGCGTAGCGTATGTGAACAACAACGGGAAAAAAACAGGATACGTCAAGCGAAAAAACGTCTTAATGAGAGCGCAGAGCGACGTGAAAAACGGCTACAACAGCTGCGTGCGTATGCAAGAACTCATTTTAGGACAAAGTATAGAAAAACGAAGCAACCAGCTGAGATGGGAAATGTTGTCCTTAGCAATGAGTCCCCTTCGCAGTATGATTCTACTGCTATCGTCGCAAATAGTGTCGAGTAAGAGATTTTGTTTTATACTCTATAGAGTATGAAGGAAACGGTTTTGGCACCGATGGTGACGCTAAAATAAAAAAGATATTTACTTTTTGCACCCTTAAAGTACAACGGCATAGTACGCTATATGAAGGTATCGGCAAAGGTATAATACACTTATTTCATTAACATTATTTAAGAACATTTGGTTAAAAAATTTTTTCAAGGGAAGTTCATTCAAGCACTTTATCGTACGAAATATAATAGCGTCGTGCGCAGCACCCATTAAAGTAGCACTTGAGGAAGATCTTTCTTCATTATCGTGCAATGGCCGTTGTTTCTAATCGTCTGAACTTTTCCAGTTACCGTATGAATAATGTTGGAATTATAACTGGATATGCCCGCGAACTAGGACTATCGAAGTCTTAGGATTTTTAAATGACTTTGACAGAGTTCTTTTCTAAAAATTGAGTTGAAATTGTTTAAGAAAAAAGTTGTAAAATTTGTTGATTCATTGCAGTGGCATTGTGGTGTTATATTAAATTCTTATTCGATTGTTCTATAGGATCTCCTCGGAACCTGCCATCCCTCTGTTCGAAACAACCTATACTCAAATATCCCTTCTTTAAAGATTCTAGGAACTCAACCTTCAGAGGGTCCATTTGAGCTTATGTAATGTTTACGAGTGTTTAACTATGGAATATAGGGGCATAGTGCTCTGGCCTAACTGTTCATTATTTCAGATGGCCTCCCAACGATGTGAAAGAGGCGAAAAAGAATCCTGATTTCGAACGTATCGAGAATCTTAAAGCGCGTCTTAGTCACACATATCGGTCTAAGCAAATACGCGATGAAACTGATGAGCAGCGCGAAGCACGTTTGGCGCGATATAGACGCTATCAACATGAACGCTTGCTTCGTGAAACACCCGAACAACGTGCTAGACGATTGGAGGTTTTACGTAGAAACTATCATCGTAGAAAGAGAATGCAACGACGCATGGTCCAAGAAGATGACCACCAACATTCGCAACACAATAGAGAAGTGGCTGTGAAACGTGAGCTAGAGCAAAAAGATTCTGGATTTGAAGTGTCACTGCTTCATGAAAAGAGACAAACCACCGTTACTAGGGCAGCCAATCGTCACAGTGGGAACGGAAATGGTCTCAAGGAAACCGCTGAAGTTGCATACATTGATAATCCAACTACTTCTGTCGAGTGTGGGACTAAGAGAACTGAAGCGCGTCATACGAAGTATTCGGGACGTAAGCAAGGGTCACTCACTCGCGTAGAGATGATATGCGACTGGGAAAAAACGCGATCGGAAATTATCGAAAGGCATGCAAGAGGACTTGAACGCAGACGTGCACGCCTCTTGCTCGAGACTCCAGAGCAACGTGAGAAACGGTTAAAACAAATGAGGGAGTATGTAAGAAAAAGGCGTGAACAACAAAAAGCACAACGACTCATGGCATCCAACAGTACTTTGAAAGAAGTCAAACGCGAGCCTGTGGCATGCGATTCCGAAGAACCGAAAGCGCAGCCGGTTAAACAACAAAGCGACGCAATACTTGGTAGGTTCATCAAGACAGAAATCGAAGAAGATAGTGAATCGCCGGGATGAACGTTTTGTTCGAAACCGCGTCTTACAGTCATCGACGTTTGCATGGATCATTTTCGCTAGAATCATGTTTTATCTGAATTATTTGATTTTGAGGTTGTGGAAAATCACGCAAAATGGATCATATGACCACTTTTTGAAAAAACTTCGTACAGTTGACTTGGGAATTTTTTAGACTCTCTGAGAATCGGCGATGCTATTAGAGTTGAGCTTCCGCCATTGAAAGTAGGATTAAGTTGATTCGAAGATAATTCGGGATTGTTTAGAATATACTAAAATGGACTGGAATAAGACTGCTGTGTTCCGCACAACCCTGAAATATGTGTTTTGTTGTGCGTCTGATTTTGTGTTGAAGAGAATTGATAATGCCATTCGATGCGATGATCTATTGTCGGTGACTGTTAACGTATATTTTGTATAATTTTTTTCGGTCAATACAGGTTCTTTTTTATAAAACAAGAAGCGTCCTCGTAAATGTGATTAAATGTGCTCTTAAACGTCGTTTCGCTTCATCTATGCGCTTTACATAGTTGATACAGTCTCAAGTCCATCCTTTTCGCTATCGCAGTTTTTTTTTTTTTCAGTGGAGGGGAAGAGGGAGAGGGCGGGAGGATGGGTCTGCTTCTATCCGTTGAGTTCGTCGATTACAAGGTAAACGTGTAGTGATGGAATTTCATAGTTGTATGTCGTAGTATACGTGCAGTTATACGCGAAACCTGGGTGGATGGCTCGGTCATACAAATTTGTTTGGGACCAAAATTCACTCTAAAATTTTATGAGTTTTTTAAACCAATAATATCTATCGTCGCAGGTGTGACATTTGTTCTCATTGGTGTACCTTTGAGGACTTTTTCATGCAGTCAACATAAATTCGTGGCCATGTCAGTGACAGTTTGTGTCCACGTTATTTGCTAGTTGGGAACTGAACATATCTAAGTTCCTCTTTTATCGTTAAATTCCTCGCGATCGTGATTTGGGAAGCCTAAAAATCCCACGTCTTCTCAGGAATTTTAAGCCATCGGGTTTCGATAAGTATAACTTGAGAGTATTTTTAAAACCCTCTCACGCATTTCGTTTCGATGAAGTATAGGGGAGGGTGATTTATTAAGAGATGTGATGTTTCATAGCCTCGAAATTGATCCATCCATGAACTGCTTAATCTGGTTTGACTAAAAAGATGACAAAAAAGGTTCGTCCAGAGATTTTCACTTCACAGGTTTCATGCTGAACGTTTTATTGTTGTTGTGAATAATTGCAGTTATAGATGTAATCTCAATTAGAGATGTAATCACTTGTCTTATTAGATTCACATTATTTATGCCAGGTGATATTTGAACTCTGCCATTATAGCTTATAACTTCAACATTAGCGATTTGCCCTTACACAGTTTCCAAATAAGTACGACTTTCACAGCACTGGTGCACTATGCCACACTAGCTTGCTCACTCACCTGAGGCGATAAGCTCCCCCAGTTGGGAACTGACTAAATTAAACTTTGCCTTCATTACTCTACTTGGACCGCTTCACACTACCGTACATACAACCTAGAGGACCCAAAGTTGCTCTAACCTCGCTGCAAGTACAACTCTTTGAACAACGTTACGTCATCTTTATGCATTATTTAGTGCTCGACACTGCTTTATAAGCCTACATTCTGCTATAAATGACATACATATATGAGATCTCTTCCGAGCTTTCACGCTAAAAATACGATTATATCCACAACTTTTATATGTTTAGCACAAGTTTGTTTCCATGTGTGTGGTGGTGGCATTGCAATGCAGCTTCATATCCATCAGCGACTTCTGCAGATGTGTCGTCATACAATCCATACCATATGAACGCTGGTTAGAACGCAAATGAACAGAGAGGATGACGGCGAACATCGGCAGCAACTGACGTTAAACATGCTAACGCCGTGAACTAGCCTTTCTTCTGCGGCTGTGGGAGTGAAAATGTGAAGGTCTACACCGTCGTAATTGGTAACGATATTCAGAAAACTAACATTTCCCTTCTCTCCTACTTTAGACGAGATATTTTTTCCTCACCCCATTAAGGGCTAATGAATATAGTTCTCAAATTTTCCCGTATAGCTAGCAAGACCGTAATTTTCGCCCCTTCTTGAAGGTCAACCTACCTTGAGGTCAGTGGTTTTATGTTCTTAGATTGTGGATCCCAGACGCCAAATTTCGTAACTCCAGGTTTAGCGGTCCCGGAGTTGAAACCATCGAACAGACGGACAGACATAAACACATACGCCCAAAGGGAACGCCGCCATCATGCGTCTTACAAATAAAATTTGCCAACGCGCGTGTATACCAGAAAAAGACACCCTCCCATATTCCACATGGCGACTAAAGGAAACGCGCTGCTCCAAAAAAAATGACTCGAACAGGTTAGATGTTTTATTGCAACCTTACAAAGTAACATTCAAAAAAATAATTTCAAGTTTTTTTGCAAGCACTTCATTTCGTGTTGGGCAGATTAGAAATATCATTTCAACAAGAAACAGTGCAAATGGCTCGCCGGTATTATTTAAAACAGTTTGAACAGAACAAATAGGAAGAGCACAATACAACAAGAGGTCGACAGCGCAAAAAAAAAAGAACAAACGACGACACTCTTGTCTTGCCAAGGCTGTGGTGTGCAACTGAGCAGCATTTCAAAAAAAAAAACTTAAACTAAAAACATTTCAACCCACTGCTGAGAACAATTAACTAATAAGTAACAGAACTCGTTAACAAATGCGTACAGATGAGCACGCTCTAGAACGGGAATGTGACCAATTCAGTCTGCGCAAAAAAAACAACATCAAACAGCATTATCACATTTCAAAAATAGTCGTTCGACTTAGCGCTATACAGCGCCCAGCTGATTGATCCATCATTGCTTGCTCTCTTTTCCGTGCTTAGATCCTCGTTTGAAGAACGAAAACGCTTTTTTCTCTGCAAAACAACAAATATTAACTACTCCCAATTGGGATATCTGATGATTGCTGAACGAGCCAAAAAATCGCACTCAGTAAACATAATCGTTCCAACGGGTTTTGCTGCCAAATATATCAGCCAAAACCATTACTAACTTCAACAATAACTGCCATAACTGTGCAAGTTATGGCCAGTTCAAACCGAAGAATTTAACAGACACATTACTATTGGGTCTGCGAGGTGTGGGGAGGGGGAGGGATAGGCAATAAATGTCGGAGAATGAAGCGGTTCCCGATAATGCTTAGAACAGTCTGGAAGAGACGGAGAGAAATTCATGATGAAGAGCCCAGAAATTCTATGATTTCCGCACAATATTGCAAGTCTACTGCTCGTTTTTTTTCACCATCGAAACATACTAAACATATTATACGCACAAAAGGAGTAACTAACGTTTTAGAGGAACTCATAGAATTTGGGAATGAAGAAATAGCAAAAATTTGCTCAGTCTCCTGCTATGCATCAAGAAATGACGACCGACATTAAATATAAAGGCTACATAAAAAATCTCTCAAATGCATTGCGCTTAGATGTTCATAGCTGTTCTACTATCGTCGTTATTCTACTTAGAAATTCATGAATTCAGCTGTTTTTACTCTCATCCTCACCTTCCAGCTGACATAAGATATGCCAGAAAAGAAAATACTATAGAAAAGCAGTGATCGTTTTATTCCACAATACGAGAACTGCAACTTTTTTCTGAGGCAACACTTTCTCTGACAGCTCGGCCATCGTATCTTAAAATCTTTAGTATGATGTAGCAAGAAATCAGCCGTTGACAACGCATAGTAATATGGAAGTTGGGCTTGCCATCTAACTAACAAACAAGAAAGGTCTTTCTATAGGAACAGTCATGTACTGTGGGGGCGTATATAGCATTCATTAGCTATATTGATTTATTCTGATCCCACTCTGATGCAACCCATTGAGTGGGGATGCATTTTATCTCCTATTCTAGTGCAAATTTTGCCCAACCCGAAAAAAAAAAGCTAACAAAATATGAAAAGCTGAACGCAGAAATCGTGCTAAAGATTTCTGCTGCGATCTGATTCTCCTAAAATCTCGAATTCACACCCCAGAAGCAGTAACATTTCAGCTCTTCAGATTAAAAATGATTAAATTTGAGAAGGACCTTCCCTTTCGAGTAAATCAAGGGTGAGGCGAATTAAACAAGAACTGAAGCGGAAAGTTAAATTGGTGACTTCATAAGACGGTTGCACCCGAAGCTGCATGAGAATCAAACAGACGTTCCCCTTCCCTTTCCCCATTTCAAGTGCCCTGTGATTAAAAGTTCGCGAACATGATGTGCCTACTTTTAACAGAGTCCGTATCGTCGTGTTGGTGGTGTTGTTGAGGAGTACCACTAGGCGTTCCTCCTTGCGACTCAACCCACGCAATGAAATCACTGCCATCTCCCTTGGCCTGTCGTGATGTCGATGAGCCAGAATCCGTTGAGCCATGGTGCCCAGACGCAGCACTCACTTCACCGTCACCATTTTGCAGTCCAGATGCTTGCTAAAGCAAATGAACATCCGGATAGTTATCTCTTATAATTGATTTTTCCAACCTTTCATAAATCCATATATTTCAAGGCAGCAAAATGGCTTTCGTGTCATATGCGTCTCACACTCACATTGGTGCTAAGATGGGAAAGTGCATAGGGCGGCTGGAAGTGAAATGCTAATTTCTTGGACTCTACGCTCAACAGAACTGAGGCGAACTCATTAATTTATTTGCATCCTGTCTTTGAACTGTTTGGTCATACCCGAGAAATCAATGAGTGTGAACCTTTAAAGAAAAAAAAGATCGACAATATACAACCAATTTATGCGGTAAGTTGTGACAAACTAAGAGAAGTAGTCATTTCATTAAGGAAACATTAGCAAAAAAGCAATACTTGCAAAACGAAGCTTGCTGACTGACTAAAAAGAATTAGGGACAACTGAAGGATAAACCGGAGACACACCCAAAAAAGACAACGATAGAAGCTGATAAAATTGAAACAAAAATAACGGTCAAATAAGCCGTTCGACAGTGCGAATCGTGGGCATTTTAATGTAAATCTACTCATTGGGGAGGGAAAGGACGAGGGAAGAAGAGGGGGTGGGAGGAGGGGGGAGGGGAGGTTAAGAAACAGGATGGCTAAAGTGAACAAACGTCAACTTACACTGCCTTGCGCACTCTCCGTGCTTGCCTCACGTTTTACGTAGTATGACTTTGTTGCCACTGTTTCTCTGAGCAGTACAGAGCCCGTTGCTGCATCTGAAAAGGGGGGGAGGGGAGGTTAAGAAACAGGATGGCTAAAGTGAACAAACGTCAACTTACACTGCCTTGCGCACTCTCCGTGCTTGCCTCACGTTTTACGTAGTATGACTTTGTTGCCACTGTTTCTCTGAGCAGTACAGAGCCCGTTGCTGCATCTGAAAAGAAGCAAACTTCAAATTTATCGTTCTCTCTTTCACCCATGATAAATTTTAGAATTTCTGAGAAGAAGGAAAAACAGTACAAGTTTGTCGTAAATTGACTGAATGTTCAGTAAAACGAATGGCATTTGATTAGTAAACAAAACAAAAGAAAAGGGGATAGAAACGTAGAAAAAAATCACTATCCATTTTCGCACCACAAAATTTCCCCTATCTTTCCCCCAACTTAACTTCGTTTCCCCTTTATTTGTAATAACCATGCTAATATGTGCACGCGGAAAAGGAAAGAAACAATTGAACATTCGCGCAAGCCTTTTATAACTTGGGACGTCAAAGTGACTGTTAGTGCACAGAAACCATTCCACTTAATGGAACACTTAAGAGATTAGAATTAATTAATTTCACGAATACAGCATTTTACGTTAAACGAATTGACGATAGATGAGAGAACGACGAGAGAGCTAAACAGTTAGAAACAAACGAAGAGTTCTGAAAGACGTAGTCAGAAGGCATGATGAAGAAAATTCCGAACATACATGGGCACTTCTCATTTCAAATTATTGAGCGGAAGCACGTGAAAATCCAGACTTTAATTTAAGAGCAAGATCTGGAGACTAGAGAGTGGCGCTCACCTATATATGGTTCAGAGATGCATAAGCATATTTCAAGATTTCCATAAGCAGTAAACGCTGCCTATGGAAATCTTGAAAAATATGCAAGAAATGTTCGCTACACACCCCTTGAATATCTCTTCGAAAAGCTATCCTCATTGTGTACATACGCAATGAAACGTTCATTACCACATTAAGGTAAGTTAGTTTAAAAAAAAAAAAAGGAAGGTCGCGTCCAACGATCATTGTTTGCTGTTTAAAAACAGCACAACTCGTTTACTTCCATAACCAATAGACTTTTAAGAAATTGGTTAACTTGTTAAAAACAGCTTAGGCAATAGCAGTTCAACAAAAAAAAAAAAAAAAAAAATCAGAAAAAGCAGTAAACGCTGCCTATGGAAATCTTGAAAAATATGCAAGAAATGTTCGCTACACACCCCTTGAATATCTCTTCGAAAAGCTATCCTCATTGTGTACATACGCAATGAAACGTTCATTACCACATTAAGGTAAGTTAGTTTAAAAAAAAAAAAAGGAAGGTCGCGTCCAACGATCATTGTTTGCTGTTTAAAAACAGCACAACTCGTTTACTTCCATAACCAATAGACTTTTAAGAAATTGGTTAACTTGTTAAAAACAGCTTAGGCAATAGCAGTTCAAAAAAAAAAAAAAAAAGAAACATCAGAGCGAGCAGCAATTCGCCCTTTCACAATACCACAATAGCTTAAGTCCGAACGATCAACAGCCTCTTTTAGGCGACGTATGCATTTCATGTGGCTGAGAGGATACCTCTCCGTTATGCGCAGACAACTGCCTGGTAGGAAAGGTGCCGAACACAATGTTATTTGGCACGTTCACAACTCAGACCAACACTCAGGCATACTCCAAACGGCAGTTTACTTTAGGGAGAAAAGAAAGACGGATGTTAGTGGAAAACTGCCACACACAAATAAGAACATTCTTCACTCCATTCCCACTCCAGTTGACGAATTCTTCAAAATGCCATAACTATCGGTGACATAAATGCACCCGCATAAAAAGCTGCTTCAACCAAACGTCCTAAACGACAGCGTTGCGAGCGGCTGGTCGGCGAAGGATTAATGAATGCCATGTCCAGCCATCGCCCATATCGTCATGGCCGGTGAAACAGAACGTAATCAAACATATAAAATTGCTGCTGACTGCCCAGAACACATCGAGACTCGATATACGTAACATAGATCCACCTACGTGCGGTTATCGATACATAGCGCGTGTGTTAATCAACAAATGACAGATGATGTGCGAACAGAGTGGTGGATTGACACGGGTGATAAGATGCTGGGAAAGGCAACATATCACGACACAGCACAGCCAATAAATACGTCGAATTGTGCTAACAACATGGGTGATGCTAAGAAGCGAACAACAGTCGTTCTCCCTCACCGACGATAATCTGTTGCTGTTGTTGTTGTTGGTGCTGGTGATCATCATCGTACACCGACTCGTAGACTGAGTGCCTCGAGCTGACACTTTTAGATTTGCGCTGCAGAGTTCCGTTATTCTGCATACCTGGCTTCACAATTGCCGGTAATGCTGCGGAAGAAATGGACGATGAGGAGCCGCAAGCGGAAAGTGTTGACTGTCTTGGATAATGGGTCGGTAGGTATCCCTTTGAGGAGCGGGGTAACGAAGCATACTGCAGGGCGATCGCATGTGGAGGCGTCATACTCCGAGGTAGCGAATTTATGTCGGGCACTACTAGTGTGGTTGTTTGGACAAATGCTGAAATAAATGCTGCTTCGAAGTGCTAAAAAAGCTAGTACTGTCGGTGTGGGACCTCACACCTTTTCGGGATTCGTTTCGATCTCGGAAATAATCGTCGCCCGCACGACACTAACATAAACAATCACATAAGCTCACACTGGTCACGATGAAAACAACTTCAGCATAAAAAATGCCAGCAAGATGACTGAACGATTTGCAAGCAAAATTAGATATAATCATATAAGACCCTTAAAGCTGCCAATTGGAAAACGGGAAAGGTCGTCGGCTAACTTGCAACCAAGCTCAGACTTTGTAAGTAATTTACCGAGTTCCGCAGAGTGTCAAACATTTCATGCAGATGCCTATTACAATTACAAAAGGACAATACGACCACTCTTGAATATCTGCAATTTCATATGTCCGACTTCTTGAAAGACACCAAAAGATTCAGCGAAAAGACTGAATCAAACTTAAGTTGACAAAATTCACCGACAAATAACTTCAGCATAAAAGCAAACAGAAAAATAAAGCAGATGGCAGCAAAGAGAAGAACCGTTGCGAGGGTGAAGCCCAGAATTAACACAAAACAATAAAAGGAGATCTCAATTTGAAAAAAAAAAAACCGATAGCATCATAGCCATTCGATAAAAGCAAAAAATGCCATCGAATAATAATCCTTCAGCAGAACGTAAGAAAATCCACACACTGAAAAAGCTGCGATAGTTGGATCTTTAAAAAATGGTCGGAAAGGCTCGCTCTAATTAATATTAACCACATTAGCACAGGAAGCTGCGAATTTCAGGAATCCTGTCCCGATCTTTTGGGATTGTGACTTTTTTGGGAGGGGTGCACTATGATACCTTAAGCAGCGCCATTCGACACTGTGCTCGCTGTACTTCCCCATCCCTGAATTTTTCGGAAGGACCAGAGATGATGGAAATCGAGGATGCCCAAAGACGTCAGATCCTCAAAGAAGATGGGGATGATGATAGTCATAACCACGGAAAAGTCGCAACTACAAAAGAAGCTGGGGACGGGGTCCCGGAACCCCTCGTTCCTCTCAGAACGCTAATTTAACACACCTTTAACTCCTATAAACTTGCCGCAATGCCGTACAAACAATAAAGTGCATCTTTTAAGAGTGCTTGAGCGTACAAGTCATGATTTTCACTTGAAAAACATAAGATCAAATGAACAAAAGAAGTAGCCAACCAAAAGCAGCGAAGCAGAAAAGATAACCCGAAGCAATTTGAGGACGCCGAAAACGAGATGCTTGCTCTAAAGGCAAAAACAAGCGCTTAAAAAAATAAAGTTAAATACATATAAACGCGCGCATATGATTTTCAAATTCAATTTTTTAAAACCCCAAACTTCGTTTGGTTTACCTTCTATACGACGATACTTCGTAAACGGTTTTTTTTTTCCACAAAACACTATCATCATTTTCAATGGAGAAACTGTTCTTCTCAATTCATATGAACCTCTCTCTCCTTATAACTGTTTCCCTCTCTCTCTCTAATAAGGCATCGCCGTGAGAGTATTTCTGGACTGAAAATTCGAAATTAAGGCAATAAAAGAATTTTGAAATACAACCACGACAGTGCTTTGCTATCCACCCCAGCTGGAAGCATCCGCATATCTCAGGTGTCGATGTGACCCGGCACTTATCAGTCAAACCCTTTATGAACGTAAAGAAGAAAGGCAAAGTTCACTTTATGAGCCAAGTGCAGACTTCACTACCGAACATTTAGCAAACAAAAAAGAGAACATACTTTCACTAGAAACCGATGGCCGTTTTTCGTCGGCGGATAAATGGAAAGTGGGAGAATCATGAGTTGGCGAACCAACTTCGGTAGTATGTCGACGTGGTGTCTCACCCGGTCGTGGTGGAGGAGCATCAAGTGGGGGAGTCTCTCCCTGAAATACCAAAATCCGCCCAATGCCCTCAAAAGCAACGCCAGAACTACGGTCAAGCAATCATGAGCGGTCTTCTTAACTTAACCGCCTCCCTCCCTCTTCCTCCCATAGTTCAAAATTCGATTGCGACCGCGACCTCAACTTTCGGAGACATCTGTTCTTGTCCTCACTGTTTTCTTTTTTTTTTCATCGTCATTTTATATTTCAAAACATTTTTTCTTCATTTTTTTGTGAGCTATGAATCTCAGCTCAAAACACGCCTGCGATTTGCAACCAAGACCTCTCAAACTAAAAGGTCGGAATTTCATCTGCTGTGCTGTCAAGTCAAGACTTGCCAAAATCAAGCGTAACATTTTAAAGAAAAAAATCTCAGATCGTCTTCTAGAGAGTATATGTCGAAATCGCCGTCAGCTTAAAACACTTCGCACATAATTCATGATCTACACCAAGTTTTCAACACCCTTCAGCGCCGTTTTTTTTCTCAGCCTTCGCAGCACCGGCAAAGGTGAAACCTACCTCCCCTTCACTTTCTTTTGCTGAATTGCTGCCGTAGAATTTTTGAACCAATCCTTCAGTCTCAATGATGAGTATAGTCAGTAGGCTGTTAGGTAGTTAAAAGCAAAAGCAGACCCTGTCGAAGCTGCGCAACTGTTGTGCTGGCGTGAGCGAGGCGTGGAACTTGATCTTTGCTACCCATTCGAGCATCAACTTCTCATCATTACAAGCAAACAAATATTCCGACCCGTCTTGCATTTTCAGCCTAAAAGCTCCGACTGATTTCCAATCATCTTTTTCAAGCTCATCTCGACGTTTCAAAACTGTTAGACAATAACGGCAGTCTATCACCATAACTTGTCCTTGCTTAAAGAACAACGAAAATTACTCACACTGTGCACTTTCTTTCCGAAGAAAAAACCTCTCAGTTTATCCTCTTAATATAAGGTTTCAGATTTTCGCATATTCACTTCATAATAAATTTATCAGCCACATGTCAAACGAACTTTCGTTTGTGTTCGCGGAACGTATCGAAAAAGGAAATGACTTTTCACTGAAGATGCCTTAAAAAGTATCTTATAATCGATCATTTAATGTCACAACTTTCCATGTGCCCATCTCATTTGTCTCTGATGGATCGTACTCGCAAAGTGAATACATCATACCTGAAGGTATTTTTCTTCTTCATATACTCTGGACATGCACTGCACTCAGCGTTAAGAATATTAACGGGCGCAGATGCGGCAGAATTCTCCATAAACGACTCTTCGTCTTTAAAGAAGCATAGCAGCTGTCCACAGAGAATCGTGTAATAACGCTTCCACGTACGAATTGTCGCCTTTTTTCCACCGCTCTGCAATAAAAAAGCTATTCAGCAACTACGCCCCCCAGACCAACCGGTTTCATAAACTGCCAGCGAATAACTACAAGCGCACAGCTTTTATTCAGACGATCATTATTCAACTCACTCGACAATTCATTTAAATCTCCTCCAAAATATTCGATTTTCGATCCGTTTTGCTTCATAGATGACTGGTTACAACGTTCAGTTAATTGTCTACTTATGTCAGTAACTGCGTCTTGCCTGTTACTGAAACAATTTCTCAGCCATTCTCCTATGTCAGTGCTGTCTGGCTAGATTTTCACACCACACGCCAAAAATAAAAAGCGGCAACCTGGAGGTCTTGTTTCCTGTCGAGATGACCATGCATATCAATACTTCCATAATCCTCCCATGTTTTCATTCGCCTTAAAGAATGCGAGCGTCTCGTTGTGAACGTTGGTGTTTTCCTGTTCGAGCCAGCTCTCTGCATCGGTTGCGGAGTCAACTCTTCACCTGGCATCAACGTTGAGGACGTCTGAGAAAGACGGCCAACATCCAATGCGGAAGAGATGTCCGATACTGCCACTGTTGTTGCACCACCGTTTCCCATCGTTTCCTAAACACTAATTACTATAGAAAATGATAAACCGCTCATTTTCGTCGATATACGGTCTCTAGATAAGGGACATAAGGGAAGACGGTCGTCATTCGGTCTTATTAATGACGAGAAATAAAGAATTCAAAGAACGTGTGGCAGTCTTAAATGTCTGCACGGATTGACGACTTAAGTAAGTTTTTGCCGGGAATTTCCGCAACTGGAGAGGAGGATGGACAAGATGAGAGGAAGAGGTGTGGGTGAGAGGATTTGGAGTGAGGCGGAGAAAGGGAGAAGGGTAACAGATGTTATATCATATGCATTTCAGTGAACTGAAGAATCGAGTCTTCCACTTTTCCAGCTTCCGGTACAGAACCTTCTACCCTCGAAATAACTGTTCTATCTAAGGAAACATGTTAAAACGTCTGACAGATCTGTTAAAACAACTCATCAAAACATTTTACAAAATCCTTAGTGCGTCATGGAGAAGGCTGTAAATGCTGAGCTAGCGTAACAGCATATTCTGCTACGTATTTAAAAGACACACCTTAGATTCGAAAGAAGATGTACGTATGCGGGGAACTGGCTCGGTGCCACGACGAGGATGAGGTAGGGTTTGCGAGCTGTACTGCACAGTCTCTTCAGTAAATGAAGGACTCGGTTTAAGAAGAGACACCTCTTGAGTCATCCGCCTTTCACGCTCCTTTCTTCTGTCCTGTAGCTTGTTTTGCTTCTCGAACGTCTTTATGGTCTCCTTTTTCGGCTCATTCTTTTCCTCTTCAGCTCGAATCCTCCAAATACATTCCTTTCAAACTCGCGTGTATAAATTTCTTTCAATAACTTGCATGCTAGATTTATTTACTTCGCAACCTGTGCTGGAAACACGCGGGCTTGTAGCATTCCCGTTCAAGACATAGGTCAGTCGAAGCAACTAAAAGTTTCAATAGCTCGCTTCGCAAAACCGAAATAATAGCGACTTTCCCAACCATCGGGGTATGTGTTTCCATCCTAAAATAACTAAACTTTAAGCTTATAAAGGTATTTGGAATCCCATTTCTAAAATGGAACGAAGAAAACAAATTCAACTTGATACTAGGAAGCACTTTAAATAAAAGCATTTCTATTTCTCTTGTGAAAGCAACAGCAAACCACATCAGCACGTAATCATACCTTTCAGCTTCGGTCTTTCGTTGGTTAGAGTAAGCCCTTTCGAGCAGAGTGAGCCTTTTCAACGCTTCGAATTTCTCGCCTTGTGCCTCCAACGTTACCAAAAAGTCATCGAAGTTCCTGCAATACGTCAAATACGATTTCGGAGGATTCCGAAACAGCGCAATATTTTCGGCAGATAGCAGTAGTCACTAGTGATGCCATCGTACCAAAAAGTATAATACTTTTCGT
>JPKZ01000589.1:0-41032 GCA_000803305.1 Toxocara canis
ATATATAAGTACTGAGTTATGTATTATATATATATATATAAAACATATACATATACATATATATATATACATATATACATATATATAACTTGCTGATGGCAGTAAAATTAGCTAGTGAATATAATGGGATATGGAAACATCTTTTGGTTGGGCACTAGGTGATTGCCAAGTGCTCGAAACATCTGTAAAGAGAAGGAAAGGAAGGGTCCGTTTGAACCTTTCGCCAAAATCTTTGTCATTCAAAGCGCGAAGCTTTCATTAATGCAGAGGTCCGGTAAAAGGTGTACTAATATTGCATAAAAATTGAATTAGAGGAGTGCTGCATCAACGCACTAAATATTGTGCAGTCGAATATTGTTATGCCAGTACCGGTCCACAGATTATCTGATCGAACGTTCTATTAGGACGGAACCGAGACAGCAGAAGGTGCAATGCTGTGTGCATTTTTCACAAGCATTTAAGATAGATTTTACATATAGTTGTCATCCATTTAATAATGTTTTAATTGTGGCTAGTAGAAAAATTCATACTGACATGTTGCATCGTAACGTGCCGTTTGGGCTCTGTTTATTATGACTTCCCGAGGAGGGAACTTTATAGAGAGTTCGGTTTGACTTTTCAGGACGCTCAACGAGAGAACGAACATAACGTAATGGTCAAAGTGGTGAACTCGTGAGAGTGTTAGTGAAAAAGGAAAATTCATGGTGATTTTCTAGCTGCCGTAGTGAAGGGTCGAAAATATTCTTACTAGTTAGGTGGTAGTTGTACTTCGACCTAGTGGATCGTTCTTTTCATTCTTGAACGTATGCCGATCACTGCGATTGAGAGGGAGTTTCAGTTTTTGTGCGTGTCAAATAAGAGAAAATTATTTTAGTGTCGTTTCATCGCGTTGTATTTGTCGAATAGAGTTATCTCATCGGGTGGTATCAAAGTTTGTAAACTCAATTTCGGGTGATCTAATGGTGGCTTAATGAGCGAAAGCAGTGCTTACTAAAATTATGTCAATTTATTGTTCTAAATTCAGCAAATATTTCGAAAGTCATACGTTCGCGCTATTCAAGAGGGGAAATATCGAGCGTCACAGCTGAATGCGATGACCGAATTGGATGAGAAAAGTCGTAAATCGGCGAGTAAGGATCTCGGAAAGAAAGCGACGGAACGTTGGGAGTGTATATTGCATTATCTCGCATTGCCATCACAGAAGAGCGAGCAGGGCGTAAGCGGCGCTACCAAACAGCTATTCAAAGCAGCCGGGTTAACGAGTGGTGGTGAAAGTATGCCTCTCAGTATATTTAACTGACACCAGTTCAGACCAGAAAATTCATAAAGAATTTCAAATGCTTAATTTGCTCTTCGACAAGATTGGCTAAAAGAATTACGAGCCAAGTAGCTCTCTTTTTTTTCGCATGAATAACACACTTGTAAAGATGTACATTTACCGTGCACTCTGGTTCGTAACGTTGTTGTTTCGCAGACGCGTATTCGATAACTATTCGTATAAGGTAGGCTACAGTTGAGACCGTCTATAATGCGTCAAGGAGAGATGGTATAATAATCTTATGCTGATGTTTCGGCGCCTTGAGCCATGGTCATAGCGCGGCGAGCTCAAATTTGGATAATTAAACCCATGTTTGAGCTTGGTGTGCTATGATTATGGCTCAAGGGGCCGAAACGTCAGCATAAACTTGTTTTATACCATCTTTTCTTGAGGTATTAAATACGGTCTCAACTGCAATCTACCTTACACGAATATATATGATTCTTCCAATCATGCATATAGTTCTTCTTCTTCATCTCTCATATATTAAGTGTAATATATAAAATTCATTTGAGAGCACAAGCTACAGCTTCGTTGTTCTAGAATCGCAGTAGACGTTGTAGTGGATTAGATATTAAGAAGATTCGGAAATATGTAGAAAACATTTCGTTTTACTCGTCGAAATTCGGTTTCCATAATTTGTAATGTAACGTCGATTGCCGCCCTGATCTCACTCTCTCTGTCAAAAATTTTTTCAATGAGAATTTGCTCATCGAAACGTTGATCTTCTCGTCTTGTGTGCTCTCTGTTACCCTCTTCTATCCTTTTGATCTCCTATGTTGCGCTTTATCCCATTCCATTTCGTTGTCGATCTTATTATCAAGCATTACTTGGAAGGTGAACATATGAAACAGAGGTGGTATTCATTGCAGGCGATGGAGACATGGAAATAACATCAGCTGGTTTCCAGTTTTTACTGCTTAACCAAACCGAACAAATATGGATGTATATTTTGCATTATCTCCGTATGGAGGAGTCAATGGGAAAGAATGTTGTCGCAGAATTGGATTTCTTGTTGAGGTTTGTTATTCCTTTCGGACCAAAGGCTGATAGACTGGTCGCATTCGCCTTTTCTGCCCCTAACGTGGCAAGTGCAAAAAAAAATGGCGGAGTTTGATGTTGATTATAAGCTCATGTTGTTACGAATGAAGTCGATGACCATTAGGAGGGCGGATGGAGTGGGCTTCTATTCAAGGGAATACGGTACCTTACTAAATGAATGTATGCAGTAAATTTCTGGTGGTTCCTTCTATTGCTGAAGATTTGCGCATACCAAAAAGACAATTAAACATCCGCAATTACTGGCTGGAGTGTGACAGTGGTATTTGTCAAAGGTGCTGGTGTGCGTTGACTATTAGCCACGTTTTACAAATGGTTCAAACCAATTTAGGACATCATTAATATGAAGTAAGGTAGAAGGGCAGAAAGAGGAAGAAGGACGAAGGCGAAAAAGTGTGGGAAGCAGCGAAAGAAACTCAAGCGTCGACATTTCACTGATGGGGTGGTGGTTGTTGCTCATTAAGCTACTGACCCGTGCTTTGGCTATCTCCTTTGAATCGCCCGTGCTAGCAAACGTTGCGCATCAAGTCTTACTGAGTTAAATTACTGAGACACTACTTAAATCCCAACTGCGATAAGTTGCGCAGTTGGAATTTAAGTAGTGTCAGCAACTCTTCATCTTCTCTAATCCCACCATGACGCATTTAATCTCTTTCGAGGTCATCGGAGCCTTTATTTCTTTCTTTAGGTGACAAGTTGCGAAAGGCTCTCTAATGAACATTTTTCTCGATGCTTTCGATGAGAGACTACAGCTACGAATGCGTATTCGCAGTCCATTAGATGTTACGCTTGTATTTTGCCTTTTTCGAGAATTCCCACAATTTGTGTTTTGCACTCTTATGTGATGTGTGGTGTCTGTGCTATAAATACAATTAGTGCTTCGGCTTACTTAAACTTATTGAAGGTATGACAGAGGCCGTAAGTAGTGATTGAAAGAAGCGAGTGACTCTGTATCTGATCCTAGATCAAACAGTGTTCAGTGGGTAAACGAGAGTTTAAGGTTGACGCTGTGCGTGGACCATACACATGCGAATGGTCGCGTGCGCGTTGCAGATGGCGATCGCGACCAAAAGACAACGTCGAGAGCCTTCTTCATCGACGACTCCTGGTCAGAAACGATCAACAACTTTCTAATGCATTTAAGGGAACTCGGACTTGTTTTCATACGCAAACGCAAAGATGGGTCAGTACTGTTCCTTGCAAATTCCCGGCGATCAATAACATGGCGTTATAATGTTCAAGAATTTCGCTCACATGTTGATTTTTGATTATTTTCCGTCGACCGTCATTCTCCGCATAAAATTGCTGTGAATTGCCGTAAACGCTCAATTTAATTCCTGAGGAATTCGGCACTTCAGCCTTCGGAGGAGGCAGATGGCATCTTGCGTTCTAATCGAAACTCAAATTAAGCATAATTTGTATGAAGCGGCGCATCCAGACGAGTAGGTGGGACGGAGACTAAATTTTCAAAGAATAAAAGGGACCGTGCGAATTCTTATCTCCAAACCTAGAAGCTAAACGTGAGAGGCGGTGACAGCCATTTTGAGTGCATTTATTTTCGACAGATCCTTGTAATTACGGAAGTGAATTTCCGGGTTGTTTGTCTGTGAGGTCGACGGCCCGTGATTGGTTATCAAAGTGTGCTGTTTAAGCTGTGGAAGCCATGTTCGGTGTGTAGTTTTACTTCTTTGGGGTTCTTTTGTTGCAGTGGTCTTTCGGGTTTTGACGTCGTTGAGAGCCTGACTTTTCATGTGGCCCACATTACACATCGTCTTTACCCTTTAAAAACGCTTGCACTCGCAGCATCAGTGAAGGCTTCGCCCGATAGGACTAGTTTTGATAACGCTGTTGGAACTGGTGTCGACTATAACAGAACGCGGGAAGCTAGATATTTTCTTCGTTCCGCCGATTCCATTTCACTTACTGAAACAAATATCCAGTGTTGTATTTGTTACGAGCGTTTTTCTGTTTTTTTGCACGTTGTTTTCGTTGAGCACAAGCCCAGTCAGCGTCTGGCAGATGTAGCAGCTTTTTGGATTCGATACTTAATAGTCACTTTTTCCACTCTGCCTTCCACCTCTTCCCCCCCCCCGCGCCCCCCGCCTTCCGCTTTATATTAATGCTATGAACATTCCCTGACTATCATAACAACTGGCAGACTTCGGCATAGAGCTGAGAATTCCCTGCATTTTCAATCCTACCGACTTCAACTGTCAGTAGCACTTCGCCGGGTGAAGAAACCACTGAAATTTATTGTGCTAGTCCACTGAGCGATGTTGTATGTTATGAAGTAAAGTGGCGAGAAGCGCTTATGAAAGTCCGTTTTTAGGTATTTCTTTATAACTCCGTTGTTCACTCACCTCACAGTGTCTTCGTCATCGGAAAATTCGATCGCAGAGAAGCGCAGTCATGCGGGTTATATTATCGTTGAAACGAACTATCGAGTATATGCATACACCGACTCAAGTCTTCAACTTGCCATCCTATCCACATTTACTGAAATGTTGTACAGGTATCTTTTTCGGATAAGTTTTCGAACAGTTTTCGAACGAAAAACGCTGTTCCACATCGTCATCCTTTCCGAATGCCCATCCACCTGTGACATCTCCTCTCTCCTTCTATACCTTGCCGACAAAACGCGTCCTCACTTGGATTAGAGTTATGCTTGCAATCTCTTCTACTATTTAGCCGGTGAATTGATGCTATCTTTTTGAATATTTGCGTCCTCAGTTGTCGCACATTAATTCCATTAGGTACGTCAGGTTTGAACTCATCCCTTCAACTGAATTTATCAGTGATTTCCTCGATCTTTACTGGATGTCAATAGGCATGCTCAGTATATTGCTCGATTCGGAAAGACTGTACTCCTACCTCCAAACCTGAGTTTTAATTCATTTTTATTTCAATATGAATTATGACTCTTACAGAGATGTTCGCTTTATCATTTGTTATCTTTTAAACCTCTAGATACATTTTCATTCGCTAATATGTTCCCTTATTAATTGCAACCCTTATCCCACTGTTTCGTGGTCACATCCTTAGAAGAACACTGTGTGATGGAATTGATGACGTTTTCATGCTTTAGTGGTGGTGTTTTTGTTTCTCGGTAGTGGCGCTAACTCATGAAGTCTCCAAGTGGCCGCCGATATTTTAATTGCGCAAGGAAGTAATTCGCCTCGTTATCACTTCGGTGAAGGTGGCAGTAGGTGGGTGGTGGAGCTCTCGCTTCGCGTGCGGGAAGACCTGGGTTCGGTTCCTGGCTGCTTCCCACCATACCGCTGGCGCCCAGCAACCGGGTGGTTGAACGACAAGCTAAAACAGCCAAAAGAAGGGCAGTGCTCGGCGTGCGTTTGCATCGCAGTAACGTCGAGACATCGCGCTGAAGGCCGGAGTGATCTTGGTGATCTCTTCTTCCTTTGCGTACGGATGTGTTTGCTTACCTTGAATTATTGTTGGTTGTCAACTGGGGATAAGCATCATAACGTTCTTGCTTTCTTAAAGGTTCAACGACATGTCTGTGGGGATGTTGACTCGCGACTCCGTTAGGAGAGCATTACAGGTTAATGGCTTTTGTTTATATATCTTTGCTTTTCTCTCATTAATCAACAAAATATGATTTGAAAATAACGCTTCTTTTCTTCTGTTCTTAGCAAAAACTTCTACGTAGTGTTTCCTTTCGTAACGATAAAAATTTTGGGTCAATAATTAACGTTCTAGCTAAGAGCGAGATACTGTTCAGAAATAAAATGCTGCGAGTTTATTGCTACGACTAAACTGCTTGTTCCGTAGACCGTTACTGAGTACAAATGTGTATATAAGTGAATTCTCATCAATATATCCAATATTAACGAATTAGACGAAAATGAATTGTTAACGATACAAGGGACTATTACAACTTTTTGTCAAAAATATTAAGCAGGTTAATTTTGGCGAAGTATAACTTTTGTGGTTTTGCATGAAAGGCGTTATACTTATTTCTTTTTTTGCTTCCTCCTGTACAACCCTGACTCTTTCATGCTATCTCAGCATTACTGTAATATCAAGTTAAACTTTTTCGTTCTACTTTAAAGTAAATGTTGCAGGAATTCAAAGAGTTTTCCCCCCTTCACGTCGAATGTTGATCGTAGCAATAGTTAAATTATATTATAGGTTGGCATAACCGCATCACAAATAATCGCCTTCTTACGCGCCAACGCGCATCCCGAAACAGCAGCTGCGGCTGCAGCGTCATCGGGTACAGTTCAATGTGTCCCCGTGACGGTTGCAGATCAAATTCGATTGTGGGAAGACGAAAGACATCGGCTTGTTTTCTTCGAGTCGGCACTGTACTCTACCTTCGAGAGTGAGCGAGAGTATATCGGCGTCAAAGAGTATGCTCGTTCGCAAGGTTGCTGTTTAGGAAACTTGTTTTTTATACACCTTTTTTGCTGTTCGTAGACGTCATTGGGCGTTGTGCGCTTATCACTGTACTCACTCAGCGTTTTGATTGCGACCTTAACGATCAGTTATACGAATTTGCGAAGTGAGTTCTTTCTTTTCGATGATATGCTTATCTTTATTTCTACACGATTTATTTCATTTTCTGCTGCTGCGGGCGATCTCAGCTTGAAATTATGGTGTCGTTTACGACCATTACTTTCAAGTGGTGCTGATATTACGGATGATAAACGCATCTGCGATCGTGGGTTGGAGGAGGAAGCAGCTTGTGTACAACGATAATGGTGACAGAACAGCTTTAACAGAATTCTCTCAACTCCATTGTGTGCCTCTTCTTGCTGACTCCCCTCCTCCCATCTGCTCTTCCTCCAAGATAGTAGAGAGGGGGAAATAAATGACGTTTACGGCTTCATCGACTAATCCGAATATGCTTTCGGTGTTAGCATGATTTCAGCCGTTCGTCTATATAGAATCACAAATGCAGTTATCGCTAAGGACCTGTTTTCTTCTTATGGTAATTTGATTCTTCGCGGCAGTGTAGCTTCTTACGCTATGTTCATTTGACTGAACTTATCCGTTTACATATTTATACGCTTTTCTGTCCTTTGCATTATTCTATCCTAAATTTTCTTTGCTGTACTTTATTCCCTAATCGTTTCTGTGGGATGTTCCACGATTCCACGACTCCACAATTCACTTTATACTTTGCATATTGTACTATTTGTTGAGGTATTACTTCCAAATATGCATTTTTCAGATATACTGTTGTGGTTCGACGATGTGCAGCGGTTAGTAGTAGTGACCGAGGAAGGGCATGACAAGGTAAAAGCATGGTGGAAGACAAACAAGGCCAATGTTTGACTCCCCTTCGTCAGTGTCATCAAAAGTGGTATGGAGCTTCGAAATATGGCAGGACCTGCTCATTGTTTTTCATTAAATGACCGTGATTTCGATGCATTTCGCGTGTTCCTCGGTACGGCTGAAATAATATTTTATTAAGAGTCGGCTAGCAATCAGAAGAATTGCATGACTGGTTGCTAATATTTTCAGTGCGGAAATTTGCTTAAGCGAAAGCTGTATGCGATTTTTGTGAATCACTGAGCCGTCAGATTTCTCAGTGGTCCAACCAAGCATTTAGCTTGGTTCTTCCTTATTATCTCTCGCTGTATGTTTTTAATTTTTCGAAAAAAGTGGAATATTTCAATTAGTGTGAAACGTTTTTGAAACGGAAATTGTGGAACAAAAATTCATCACAAATGAGTCTGTTTAGCAGCTGTTCATTATTGTATTGTGCAATTATAAATCTTGCACAAATTTTGACGACGATCTCATCATGTTGCATTTATTGCTGTTAAATATGTATTTGATTAATTTCCCGGCATTGTTAATGAACGCTATACTGTGGTGACGACTGATGCGGAAACATTCACTTCTGGTTATTTTTTCAAGATGAGGCCGGCTGAGTTCTAAACTAGCTCAGATTCGGTGGAATCGATCGCGTGGTGACGGATGAGAACTGTTCCATAACCGCGACTACGACCTACGATTTTCCGTTTTTCGGATAGATCATGTGCTTTAAAGCTAAAGGCTAGCGGGTTCAAGCACCGATTGCGGACGTAGTTCCCATTCGCCACCACACAATAGTGTTGTCGCTTTTATACCTCGTAATCCTCATATATAAGTGACTGATACGTTCTGCTTTTTTCAGCTAGACTATAATGAGTTGTGTCAGTCGCCTTGCATTGTTGTTGTTTTATAGTCCGGTTCAATCGTTTTCTGTATGACTGTGTTACGCTGCTCTCTGAAACATATGTAATCCTGTGTTGAAGCTTTTGTTTCTTCTGAATGTTTTCGATATGACCTAAGTTTTGAATTTTTTTACCTGATTAAGGGCAATCTATAATAAATCGCGCTTAATATACTATTCGGGTATTTGATTCGAAAATAAATTTTTTGTTGATCGTTCGTTGGACGTCGCATATATAATATATCTAGACGTCGCACTGAAAAGCAGTATATTCAGTCTGAACATGAATACTTATTCCGAGCTAGTTCAGACTTTAGGTTCACCGGATGAAGATTTCAAGGATAGTGAAATGGCTGAATAGAGTCGATTAAAATTTGCAAACTGTGAACGAACATGGAGGAGGCAACAAATGGAAATCTGCAAGCATGAGAAATGAACAGGTTTACCCTTGAGGCGGATATATGGCAGCAGCCAGACGTGAATACGTGTTATTCTGAGGATGGTTCAGAAGGCTTTTCAATTAAGTTAAGGTTGTAGAATTGTGTGCACGGCAAGGAGTGCGTTTAAACAGACCGGCTAAATGTGGCTGCGACTGCTCAACCAAGAAACTCGTAGCAGCCGCAACCATTTAGAAGTTCGTATGTAGAACGAGATGGGTTATCCTGGTCTTGTAGACAACTTAGTTGTATGAATAACAGTAAAGGTTTTTATGACGTGCTGCAACAAATATTACTTATTCAACTATGGCAGATCTAGAAATTGACCGGCCCAGTTTGGACGTCTCGCGTATATCAATCGCCTGATTGGACGTATGCTGAGTTTTGCAGTAGACACACTCCTAGAGAGCAACTTTTTTTGACTGGTGTAGCCAACAAAGCGTGGGCGTAGTTGTGCTGAATGATTCTGCTGGGCGTTTCGGTTTGTGAAGCTTGTAAGAGTAAGATACGTTCAGAACGGTGAACGTATATAAATATGATGTGAACGATGGGGCTTCTCAAGTCGTTCATTTTTCAAATCCGTTCACTTATTCACTTATTTATTTGTTCATTTATTAATCATTGTTCTATTGTCATTCACAGTTCCATTCACTTTTGTATGCCCTTGGCCAAATCTGCATTGGCCACGGTCGGTTCGACATAGAATTCGCAAAATTATTAAGATCTGGTAGTTGTAATCTACACCCATCTTCCCCTTATGGTTACTCGCTTGCTGTACCCAATTCGAAACCAGTCTGTCGTTCTCGAGCAAAATTAAATCCTGTTAGACAGGAAAATGAAGCATTTTCAATCAGTTCCGTTTCTATTTCGTCTACTGGGTTATGAAAGCAAATCTCTCATTGCAGTTTTGTACACGCGGTCAGATCCGATAAAAATTTGAATGTTAGTCTATAGCAAGCATTTAGCTAACGAAGGCTCCACGTTTGGTGAGTTAATCGCCAAAACGCATATCGTGTCTAGACCATGGTACGCATATACTCCCACTTGTTCGCAGATATCCGGCTATTCAGACGGCCTTATAAGCGATAACTTCAAAAATGAAACAACTTCCAAAAACAATCCTTAAAGCGCTTTGTTAACTTAAGCTACGAGGCTTTGTGAGTGGCCTTATCGCATCGTAAGTGGACATTAGGAAATGCAACCGCAAATAGATGGCTTAAGCTTACACTCAGGTGGATATCACGTACACATTTCTAAGCAGGCACACCTTAGTCGCTTTATACCACCAGCCTGGCCCTTCTTTTAACTTTTTGTAATTCTGGAATTTTGCTGAAAACAAGTTCGTTTGCTTCACGACTATGATGCTACGCCGCCTCTTCACTTTTTGGCCTACTTAAAGGTCACTTAACTCTTGCCTTTTTCATCTTTGTGGTATCGAAATCTGACACTATTGTAGTTGAACCAAGCGTAACTTAGTGCTCTACACACTTTAGTATTACGACTGTTCGAACATAGCGCACACACGATAAGTGACAATCAACAAATCACCAAACGCCATACTGCTTTATTATCACTAATGATTTCGGGCATACAAGCTGCATTTCACTTGATTTCGCAATCGGTAACCGACCAAACAAGAACTGCGTAACCCGACTGATATCATCGTAGCGCAACGCCAGTATCAGTCACTTTAGTGCAAACAGTCATTTCCAACAATCTCATACGGATATCGAGACAACTTCCGAGAAATATGCATGCTTTGCTAGGTAAGTACCGGCCAGTTTGCAAAATTGCATAAATCAGCCGGAAATACTGAAAAGAAAATTTCCAAGTAAGTGTTCAGAATTCGTAAACAAATCACGATGTTGGTACGCTTATTTTTTGTGGCTGGTAGCATGGAATGAGTAAAAAAAACGATTTTGTAAAGTTAGCCATATCAATCATGAATGCTCGAAATATTAGCCTTCTTAGACGTCTGACGAGTTACAGAGGCTTGCTTTTTAGCCTTGGAAACGAGGTAACCAACAAGAGATGCAACGAGAAGGGCACCACATACGTAGAGAGTTGTTGAGGTGATAAATAGTTTTTCAGTGCACCGACTTTCCATCTCAGGCATGTTACGGCCTATCAAGAAATGCTCATTAGCTTTGGGCAGTACCTGAACTATTATTTGATATGCAAAGGGCTGAAAATTGTAAGTCGATAATCATTTCAGTTGAGACTAATTGGTGCAAAGTTTCGTCTCCTTACGTTACCGCATTTGTTCATGGAGTGCTACAAGCAAACGGAACAGACAAATAGACAGACAGATAGACATGAATACGTACATATAAACGAACTGATAGACTAAGATCATTATGCATTTTGAATCACAACGCAAAAACGCGTTGATATGTTGTTTCATAAAACGCTTAGACTACTAAGGACGACAAGTGAACATACATCGATGAAAGTGGGCGGTGGAGAAAGGATTTACACGCAGTGTTAAGAATTCTCGAAAAAGCACCTGTTTGAGCGGCGTTCGAAGTAGTTCACATGATACTCAACCAGCAACTGGCATAGCAAGAAGACTCATGTTTCACAGGCCATCTGCATCTGGCACATATGTTGCTAGTAGTTTTTGATGGTTATTCGCCAGCAATCACTCGGCTATCGATGCCGTCTCGTTTTCAAAAGTCGGTCCATTTCTTTTTTTCAAAAGTCGTCCAAATTTGTCATATAGATTTTCGACTTCCTATTTTACTCAACACATTCTTAATTATATGAATTTTCAGTATCCGATTTTCATTAAAACACTTTATTTAGTAGCACATATCACCTATTGAACTTCCTCGATAATGCCGCGTGAGTGACAGGACAATTTGGCAGTTGTTTTGAATTATTGGTTAAACGTTCTACATTGTTGAGACACATTTACTGAGATAAAATGTTCAGTAATTTGAGGTGATAATCAAAGAGTGCCACCTTGAAATGAAAACATTTTAAGTTGAATTTAAAAGCTCGTTGGGGCAATTGATGAGCGAACGAAACATCTCGGCTGCGTCCCATTCATATTAATCAGTTAGAAACTTCAACGTATTTATTTTCATTTGAATTAGCATTTGCAAAGCTTATTACGGTCCTCAAGCTTTATGTGTGTGCATATATGCGCGTGCGCGCGTACAGACTCATACATGTCCATGTGCGCATGTTCGGTATGTTCAACTCATCTACTCTTTTCGCTATGAACCTGTGAGCCACCCAAACAAATCATCCACAAAAACCCATTTCAAACGCACGAGATTGCGCTCATTTCATCGACTTTCAGCTATATGAGCACAATTTCGACGCATACTGCACACGAATTGACCGTTTTCGAAAGAGGGCGATTCACTTCTTGAAAGATGTACTTACGCATATTTTTTGTGTATCTTAGAAGAGAGAGCACATCTGCAAAATTTTCCGTTCTTTAAGCACTTCCATTACAAACGTCGGAAATGTGAGTATGTATAGCGTTTCTGTCTTGGTACATAATTAGAAAGGCCATTATGTGTTGCTATTATTATTGCTGTACAACTATTATGATGTATCACATTTTTAGCGTCATGTTTTGGAAAAGGTCGAGCCTGAAACCGTAACAAGTTTTAAATTCTCTTCACAACTGAGCACTCTTTTAAACTCCTGAATATACGAATTGTAGATTTATCGTAATGTGATATCATCTTGAAGAAAAAACCATCGATGCCCTCCCTCTCTAAGTTTCTTTCAGAAATTTTTTGTAATTTACAACCCAGAACAGTTTACTCGAACCTGCATATTTCCGCTGTGTTATTTTGAAGCCCTCAATGAGCATTCGCTTAATTAAGCATTCTAGCACCGCTCTTCCTACAGCTGGCATCATCCAAGGGTTTGCACATTCGAGGTTTTTCGTTCAAATATGCCGCGATAGAAATTTTCGATAATAATTTTTACAGCTTAGTACCCATGGGATGGCCACTCTGACGGTCTGTGGTGCCTTGTTCAGCCGATTAACTAGAAGAGCGCAGTTTGGCAAAAACATGACATTTGCGCTCTTTGTGGTCTTGATGTGAACTACGCGCTAGTAGAACACTTTGAAACTGAGCCAACTGAGCCATACACAGTTCCTAAGCAATTCTTATATTGAAAATCTCACAAATCAACATAGCAACTCAAACCTTCTCGTCGTTAGATTTTTGCTTTGGTAACGAGTAAAAAAAAAAGTAGCCGTCACCATTTCTTTGAAAGCCTTTTCAGAGCGTTACCGCGGTCGCCTCCTCGCAGAAGTCTTTCATCAGATACGTCAGCCCATTGCCCATATTTCGAGCCGGTTGTTCACGTCGAAGCGACTGATTTCAGCAAAGATCTTGAGGAGGTGGCAGTTAAGGTTAGTTTTTGGTGCAAGTTCCTGGTGCTAACTAAAAGTTCCATGATGACTTCAAAAATGAAACAATTGAAAATGTGTCAAGGGGTTAGCAAGAGATGTGCACTGTGGATCCGACCAAATCAGTCGGTTTCATCGACTGATCACAGGTAAAAATATCTGTATTTTATCTACTCGATCGTTCACACAGATACTAATGTTTTTTTTTGCAAAACGTTCCATCAAATGTGCTATTGGACTGATCATAAAAGTCATAGAATCCTTTCAGTTGTTAGCTGCTACATGAGCTGGTGGCCCCACGAGACTGATAAAACCGGGGAATTACCCTAGAGTGAAGGAAACACTTGCCAAATTTTACTACTTTAGCTCCAGTTAGTGCTGTTAAATTGAAGCTACCGAATAAATAAATAAACGAGCAGGCACATTGTCTCCGTAATATGCTTCACGACTCACAAAGTTGCCGAACCATATAAAAAGTGTAGACTAACATCTGTATACTAAAACGTAACTAACCAGCATATTTTTATTTTTCTCTGTTTTTCAACGATTAACGCCTGAATGTTCCAGATGGCTAGTTAGACGCAACGAGCATTTGATTACCTTCTCGAAAAAAAGACTTTCGCTGGATAATCTAACTATGTGAGGATCATATCCTCAATTGAGTGAAGCGCTAATTTCTGTGGAAGAAAAAAAAAATTTTAGAATGAAGACGAAACCTTAAAATTTGTTGATTAAGCGCCACTATTTGAATGTCTAGAATTTCTGCCATAATAGATCATCAACGAGTTGCATCAATTCGTTCGTGAGCATATTTGCAATTGTTTGATTAAATCAATCACTCGATATCTTCTAAGATTGGGTTCACCGTTAATATTCGAGAGTGAAGTGTTGAGGCGTTATGAGCGATTTTTGAGTGGAAGCGTAATGAAGTTCAGGTAACAAAAGAGGCGCTTGAAAGGTGCGGAATTGAGAACGAAATTGCGAGCTACATGAAGAGGGAATTTGATCGAATTTGTGGTCCCACTTGGCATTGCATTGTTGGAAGGAATTTTGGTTCGCACATCCATTATGAAAAATTCATTCATTTATCTATTGCGAAAATTTTTATCGTTTTATTTAAATGTGGCTAACTGCCGTCATTTCTAATTCGAGAGTCGATCAGTGAAAACTTTTCGTACTGAACGATTGATTCATTGTTAAAACCAGTAAACTGAAATGAATGAATCGAACCTACAGAAAACAATCAAATGTAGTCTTTCACTTTGTTTTCGGAAGTGAGAGTTAGCGCATCTCGTGATTTAATTTGAATTCAGTCTCCTTGCCAAATTAAGTTTATCTTTTCGACATCGCTGTTTCATATGAAATTTCTACTGAGCTCGATTTACTTCCGAATTTATTCTCCTCTTTGGAAGACGATACATCGTACAGCCTAACTAGTTCCCCCTTCAAATTCGCCAATAAGCTGCACACCTCCAGTCACCAAATTATCAACTGGACAGTTTGCTGTAACTGACGGATTGGTGAAACATTAGGTGAAACGAAGTGACACGATTTTACGAAGCATACTAGTTGATGAGAATTGGATCCCTCAACTATTGATTTGTTGTCAATCACACATTCATAAAAATTTATTCGTTCGGAATCCCCTTAATCATAACAAACAGATGATAAACGAATTAGGAAAAGCAAATTTCAATTGATCTCATGCAGATCTTGAAAACGTGCTGGTTTGTTCGTTTGAAACAAACGGATGCAACCTCATCGCCTCTTGCGTCCGTACAGCCCATAAATTGACCGATATGCTGAAAAATATTTGGTTTTTTTTTTCGATGATTTCTGTTATGGCTCTCGTCATGGTTTCTGTTATTGCTTCCATCAGCTCTAAGAAAGCGCTGTTTTCAGTGTTTTGTTTCTTGTCATATTTTCATTGTTTTTTTAAAGGTGAAATGACTAACCTGAACAAACGGTTGAGTATGGCATCGCCTGGCACACAATATTGGATGGTGAGGTGCCAACTATAGGCACATTATAATTGACTGCAGCCCCTCCCATCCAGTAGGGCACACCAGGATAACAGGCATATTCTGATAATGCAGCAGCAACTCGCGTATTCAATGCCACATTTGGTAGCACAAGGCCTTGACCACACAACGGCAGACAACCACCACCATTGAGACCATTACAAATCAATTGTGCAATTGCTGCCTCAATGACAAGCGCAAGTAATACTAGTTGCGGTTGCATCGCAGACCTGAAATATTGAAAGCTCGATATAGAAATGGAGCTGATAACCGAGTATGTTAGAGTGAACGCAAATGGAACTGTGAGCTCTGCCAAAACTACATTATGTTCCAATCGGCAGTAAGCGTATAAAATTTTGAGTGTCATCGGCTGCGAACTTAAAAACCATACTAAAGTGGCAGTCGCGTTATGCGATGAATTTTGACTCTCCGTTTAAATGTTTGACAGAACGCCAAGAACAATATGATTGTTGTCCCACCACCCCCTCCCTCTCCCCCCTCCCCCTTCCCCCAAATCGATTGTTTCGATTCTTTCATTTTTCGAAACGTTCGTTTGTTAAGGGCATCATGGGGCGAACGAACAAACAATTGTTAATTGCAGTAGACCGCCTTCGAGCCGAACACTTTAGCTCTTTTCAGTAAGTTTTGTTTAGTGGCACTGAACGGAGCAAAATAAAAATGAAATGAATAAAAATTTCTTATTATAGTCGAACGAAAATTTTTAGTAGAAATCAGCTTTCATTGCTTAAAGTATGACTTGAGAAGCGTATGAAGAATGCGAGTTCCATCATCGCAACAAGTCATTTATATAGACATTCGATTTGGACTTATCGACTGGACTCATCCCGATGAGTCGAACCGTCATTGTGTTTACACAGGACGCTTGAAGGGATAGGATCGTGTATTTTCACATCCCAAAACCGGTACTGTAAACAGATCAACTGGAGATGACCGCTTTCAAGGGGAAACAGATGGTAGAGCACTAAAAAAAGCACGTTTAAGTCAACGTTGCACTCGAGATGGTCTGAGCGGCAAAAAAAAAGTTAGAAATACTCGAAACTCTCCATCCACACACAACTGTCAAAGCAAGTTCATGCATATACATCGCCAATTGGACGCTGGTGCATACATAGATTACTGTTTTGTACAGCAATCGAGGGCACTAATGGACAATGTTTTACATACTCATCCAATTGAATCTTGTCAAAGGAAAAGCGGTTCTTGTGATATTTATCAAAGAGTTTTTTTTTTCGCCACCTAAAAAAATCTGTTGGAATAGAAATCGTCCTAAACTTTCATGCCGAACGTCCTCAGCTCCTGGAATATCCCAGAGAAAAGGGGTAATACATTGCAATAAATGCTCCTTTTTCAAACTCACTAAATCACTCTAATTGTGTAGGCCACAAAATGTGGTCATTGTCGACTTCTACGTACGTCAGTATTGAAGACTATCGATCATTATCGCCTTTATTCATTAAATATGGTATGGTCCTATATTATTTCCAGTTGTCTGTTCAGAGTGAATATAATGTTCGAAGTATTGCAAGTATGCATGGTGTTTAGGTTGACGAACCGACAATTGTGCACCTGAAATTAGCACTAATGCGTCGTTGTGGGCTCGCTTCCTGAAAAATGTATTTGTTTTAGGTTTTTAACCTTTATACCATTATCTCACACTCAAAAATGAACTATTAAGGCAATTAAAACTCGCTAAAGAAAAATTCCACCTTTTACGCTCTCACTGTTAGTTGAAACTTTTCTTCTTACTTCGTATGTGCGCGCATCTCCGGCATCCTACCCTACTTCAGCATATGACATCGACCTAAGGGCATCGTAATATGAAACCACTGAGCAACGCACAAATCTACCTGACGAGGTACAATGCCTGACAACCATGTAGATCCATTTGTAAGTCTTACTGTGCGTTACTGAACCTACTGCTTCGCTTGCCATTTAAGTTAGGCTGTGTGGGGTTGGCAATGGGGTACATTCATAACTTGCAGCTGCAGTCAGCGACAGTGCTCAAAAAATTCGCACCACCTCGGATAGTCGGCGCTCAAACTTGGCTGTACTGCAACTTATCGCTCAGAAAGTTCATAACTCCACTTCGCAGCTCCCTAGTGCTTAGGAGATATACTGTAGTTTGCCTTCTTTTGACTTTTCACAAACTAAGTATAGTATAGGAAAACTCAAAAGAGGGCAGACTATAGTACATTTTCGAAGTACTAAACTTCGTTTCTTTCGTGATTTTCGAAGGTGGAATTTGCATCACCGATGGTACCGCATATTCTAGTGATACCCTAAGCTTGTAGTAACGTTGCGAAATGCCCATTTCGAATAATCAAACTTCAAATTATTCGAAATGGGCAATTCGCAACGTTACTACAAGCTTAGGGCTCAATTTCACTATTAGGTTTTCTGTAGCAAATCAACAAGTAGACATTTGTTTTGCACGAATGGTTCAACCAAAATATTTATTGCGAAAGTTCACTTTCAACATTGCAGAAGAAAAAAATTCTATAAGCAGCCGCATTCATAACCAATCGGGTCGAAAAGCGGAACGATAAGCCTCGGAGGCAGGAAGGTCTCGGTTGAAATTGCTACGGCTCAAATCCATCGCATCAAGTTTACCGCGTAACATTGCCAACTTGTGAAGCCTTACGTTCGCCGCACTCCATGGTTGCTTCTGCAAATAAAAACGCTTTAGATATTGTTGTCCGACTTTTATTTATGAAAAATAATCATTGCAAAAATGCAAATTCCCGTGCAATCGAAGTGAAATGCGAGCGAAACGTTCGCAAAGAGTGTTAAACATAATACCATTTATAAAGAGTAAAAATCACATTGTAACGTTTGAGTACACAATAACTCCTCATTGAGAATGTTTTCGAATGCATCAAAACTAAGTGAATAAAACAATATATAATCATTTAGGAGTACACATAAGAACACTCTATAAAGTTTGTTTGTTATCACAGCCGACGTCTCTTTCAGTCCCAACTGAACGATTGCGGCTATTCGCTCCCGAGTGTTGATCATGAAAACTGAAGAAGTAGGAAAAATAAAAAACCTCTCCCGAATATATGAATTATCTTGCACATCAAGGTCGTTTGAATGGCAAACAAAGGTAGTTCTGCTTTTTTGCGAGCCACAATAAGTTGGAACGTAATAATATATCATAAACAAAAAAACTATTTGCCGATGCATAAAGTCCTCTGATTTTTAAACCTTTTTTTTGGGCTCCGGTCCATTCTCCTATCGGTCGTCATTAGTGTTTTTGGCAAAACGCAAATTTTGCATGTTCGGAATCGGTTTTTGCTACATTTTGAGGATTACGTTTTTCCCTATTCATTTCATGGGTTGTCTAACTGCTTTCTGTTCTTCGAACAAACGAATCAGAAATGCCTGAAAAAAAAAACAGAAAAATCGTGGTCATTGCTTAACGAGAAGATTCAGAAGCACGAGGTAGGAAATAAGAATTTTACTGATTTCTTGTGTGCTTTGGTTGATTGGCTAGATTCCCATTACGGAATGGTTGGGAAACGATGTTGACATCACATTACAATGTATATTTTAGATGGGATAATCAAAGGTTCAGAGACTAGGATTTTGTACGCCCTTAAGAAGATTTTAATTTGTCAACTTACAGCAACAGGAATCCATTCCAAACATAATGTGCATCCACACAGTAGAGAGAGGGCCAAATAAACGTTGAAACTGGACTTCAACATCATTCTGTGTCACCTGAAACAACCAATTAAAAGATCAAAGGCTTTGGAACATCGATGAACGCGAACACGTCTGTCTGCCTACTTATTGCAGCGTCGAGAATGCTAACTGCACATTAAGCAAGTCGCAATCGGTTCAACGTTCGTAATGCCTAAACACATTCTAACAAACACCTATACCCGCATCGAACATGTTTGCATGTCATCAACCTTTGCGAAACGAAAAAGAGTTGGAAGAATGATCGAGCTGGCTAAACATGAAGGAGGGGTGGGAGAAACGTCGTATGCTAAAACCTAATCCCGTTAAGCGTATAAGTGCCCTCACTTCCGTTTTTGATCTCTTCTCATCCCTCCGACAGGTGTACGCGAAAGCTGGGATTCAATTTTTAGGGATTTATGAAAGCCACTGCAAAAAAGAAGTGTAAGAACGACATCATTAGAGTGCTTCTAGCATTTAAAGTAGTGGTTTTTCAGGATGGCAGATGATTATGACGCGTTTTCTTTTCAAACAACCGGCAAACGGTGATTTCTTATTTTGTATCTACGAACGGCCGACCCTTGCAAAGGATGAGGGGGAGGGGGAGGGCAGGTCAAACACAAGTTCGAGCGTTTGCGAGAGAAGAGAAAACTGGCCGTTAGGAGAAGGATTGATCTGAAAGGTAGGAGATATATGCTAAAGTTCTGCTCCAGATGAAAGCTGGAAATAACCCCTCCTCCTCTTTTTCGCGAAATTAGCTGACAAATTAGCTGACTTTCCTCGACGCAGTCTATAACTGTCCCACTTTTTTAAAAACCTCAAACTTTAAAGCCCCGAAAGATGCATTCGAGGTAGCAATTTATTTTATCTTTTGGCTCACCTTGCTTTTTTCAATTGGCCTCAATCTGTTTCGAAAGGTGATTTTGAACATTCTGTATTGTATTTCAAGGAAAAATTGAAGCTTTTGCATTTATTAGGCTTTCCAACGACAGATTATGTGGTGCTTACTGCAGCTGACTAGATATCTCTTTGGTCCTGCATAATCATTTTCGCATTTCAGAGCAATCGAAACACGTTATGCGATTTGCTTTCACCAAATGAATGCTAAATTTTGATGATCACAAAATCCGGCAAATCATTCAATGTTTAGTTTGAAAGCCGTTGTTATCAAATTAAAAAGTACTGAAGGCGAAAACAGCTCTTGTATTTTTCGATGAAAATATAAACGGTGGACAACAAAACGGATAGAATACGAACGTCTCATTTGCATATCGGCGTTACCATTAGCGACATCAGTGTCTTGATCAGGTTGTGTAATATATGCGTTCGGATAGCTCGACTACAACCATTCCCTTATTACTGCCAATAGATTTTGAAGAACATTTTTTTGATCTTTTTTTTATGAAGAACGATGAAGAATGATGCCAAGCAGTACGCAAAAAAAAACTTCTGAAAACCATCACGATTAGCAAAATTTTCCGAAATTACCAGTTTACTTAACTTCATTGTACCACATGATGACCAGAGCTGAGCGCGAAAACTGCTGTTCACACGCGTGCATTGGACGCTGAATAATCAGCGAATGCTGAGCAATTGACTGTGAGGCGCATTGGAAAGCCATTGTAACGGTTTTTATGTTCTTAGAATGAATGATTAATTCTTTAATTTCGATAAGTTGCCAGCAAATGTTTTTCGTAGATGTTTTTTCCCAAATGCTCGTTCTTTCTCAAAAGTTTGACAATTTTTGGCAGAAATATTTGAAAATGTTCCGAAACAGTTAATAGAGAAATACGAAAAGTAAAACGAAAAGAGTGAACATCAAAAGACGCAAAAACAGTTTCATGTGAGGTTTTGATCAACTGTTTCACGATGGTGCTCTCTTCACGTCATTCCACATCATTTTTTTTCGCAATCCATTTGCATTATTACTGCACAAAGGAAACTTCATGCAGTATTTAAATTCAACAAATCGACGGCCCTTTCATTAGATAAGCAGCGCTCAGTGAGCGAACTGTGAATATCGATTTCATTGAGCAGCCGAACCTAACGACCAAGAATAAAAGTGAACGTGTTAACAATCATAGGCTGCTTGCTGCCATCCTTCCTTGCAGAAGAGTTGGTGTTCTTTTGAGACGTTCTCGACTATGTAAAGTTCTAGCTGCAAATACTTATAACTTTGGCATTAACACGCAATAAACGGATTACCGCAGTTGTGACAATTTTCTCTTAAATGTTCTTTTTATGAGCGATGAGAAAAACCGAAATCGTCAATTGTTTAAAGCTCCCAGGAGAAACCGAAGAAATCAATTAAATTTTCTTCATTCATTTGAGAACATTGGAAAAAAATGGATTTTGTTATTTTAATTTTTCAACAAACCCGGCACAGCTGATTCACATTGTAAAGCGCAGAAAAGCAAGGAAAAGAAATTGGCTTTGGTCTTTTGATTCCTTATGGAATCCGGAGACAACTCTCATATTTCTTTTAATTGTTTAAGAGATGAAGCCTCGATGTCTGGTGACGGTCAAAATCGCGCGCCGCATGCTCGATTGTACATTTTAAGACGAGATGGGAAGAGCTTGTGAGAGGAATGGGCATGCCGAGGAAGTGCTGGACCAGGTTTGAGCAAGTGAAAAGACAACTTTCAGATTTTTCGCAAAATTTTTGCAAACAAATTAGCCAATTATTTGTGGATTTCTCAGAGATTTAGAGAAGACTGATTTGATCACCTCAGTTTACGAAGGATTTACAGCAAAGAAGAGCGTTTAAGCGTTTAACTTTACAGTAAAATCACCGACAACTGCGCTGATTAAGTCGAGGAAGCGTCATTCGAAAACAAATAAAAAACATCAAAGAATAGTTGTGTGCAATTAATAACTAAGGTATCAAAACGCATTAACAAGTATTAGTTTTCAGTCTCCTGATATATAGCTATATCACTGAAATGTTACAAGCCCCTATCTAGCTCGCGATTGTTCGAAATACAGCCACTAAAAAGGGTGGTTTGCTTGTCATAATAAGTGGTTGCATCTTACGCGTAGATAAGTGAAAGAGCGGTTCACAAGGTGCGTCCAATCCGACGTTCCCGTAATTGGACGATAAATGCTTCACCAAATGAGCTACTGCAAGCGGTCATATCATAGCTGTCAGAGTACCATATTCTGATATTTTACTTTCCTCATATTCAGTCCTTTTTCGTGGTTTATAAAATCTGCATGATGCGACAGTATAGTATATTATAGTTAATTCTTTTGATTACGCAATATAAAGCATTACGACGATGTCTCAACAAGCAAAAGCACGATATAAATAGTACAGAGGAAACCAGGAAAACATCAGTTTAGTTGAGAATGGAATTTGCACAGCACATAGTATGGCTTGCAGCAATATTAAGACATGATATTGTGCATTAATATGGTTTAGTTGAAAGGTCTGCTGTAAAGAACACTTAGAAGAAAAAATATCGCAAAAAATGGGTGAAGGATGGAGGAATGGCATCGAAAGCGGTCAAATTTTCACATCTCATTACATGTGGCAATAGCGGAAATAAGCAAACGCAATACTTTGATGCTAAAGAAATTTCATTTAACGTAGATCATAGCCAATGTGGTTCTTTCGAAAAGCTGTTTTTCATGCCAACAAAGAATCTACTGGAAAAAATTGTTTTCGTTATAAGCCAAGTAATACACGATTTCCTTAATTGAACGGAGTGCCAAAAAAACCAAAAACTTAATACAGCATCACCAGCATCATTTGGTATTGTCGATGAACTTGTTGGGACGAATGCGCATAATTGTATTGGGACGAAGAAAATTGTTCCAGGAAGTGAGTTTTTTTTCGATTTGCGCAATGCTGTTTGGATTTGTCTATTGCGTGTTTCATCGCAATCAAAAATTACAAATTTGAGAGATTGAATTTCAGTAGCAGTTACTGTGATTCTCTCGAAAAATGGCACCTATAATGATATGCAGAATTATTGCAAAATTTCTGCAAACGACCATAGACATCACTCTCTCAAATGGAATACCACATCGTAATGCACATGCACCGATTCGGAGCGGAAACAGAGGAGAAACAAGAACGGTATTATAATTCGTATATCTCATGCGCAACATTCAAGTGCCCTCGTGACCCGATGAGGTGCGAAAATCAAAGCACAACATCATCTAATAGCAACGTCGAAAGCCCAATTTGACTGGCCGTTGAAGCATTTCTTGTTATTCTGATGACTTTTATGTAGCATTTGTTGGTTTTCTATAGCGCTGAAATAGGCATGTGAACTAAATTTTCCCTCATGTCCTATCTCGTCCGTTTCATAGCGTTCTTAACTGCCATATGAGATTCTCTACTTTAGTAACAGTTACGAAACGCTTATTCCAATACTTCGCATTAATAATTTTTTTCTAGAAAAAGATGAAGCACCCCTTAAAATGGATAACAGCGTGCATAACATAGAGCGAAAGCAACTGTATTTCAGGACTGATCGAGCAAAGATGCAATCACTCAAGCACAGCAAAGCAATGTGTGTTCAGTCAAGAAGAGGCACGGTGAAGTGCTGCAAAGTCGTTCTCTAAAAATAAAATAATCGTGCTATTGCGGCCTATAAAATCGCTTAGCTTAAACCCGAGTGTTCGCGTGGAATAGCCAGTTGATTGATTACAGGCTGACGCCGGAGATGGTCACAAATCACCGATGATGAACATTACTTAACCTTGCGAGGATATTGCCGACAAAGCAGGAAATTTCTATGTAATCTGTGCGCTTTCCGATGTCAAAAATTTCTGCTAATGCGTTTCCGGACTTCTTCCATTAAGTGAAACATCATATACTCTCATCGTTCGTTTTTTTCGCTTTGCTTCAGCTAACTCGTCTCTTGAAATGAAAAATTTCAACGCATACACGGACACGATACGTTAGGTTCCTTTCGCTTTTCCGACGAAACGAAGAACCAAGTGCTTAATCAACGAGCGTTAGCAACATTTCTAAGTGTGTTGCATTAGGTGAAGGAATGACATATTAATCGAGTGTTTGATGTGCCTCAAGAGCGCACTGCAGCTTTACTGATGCCCAAATCAACCATTTATTTGCGGTGCTTGCAGTCTAAAGTACTTACTGAACTCACTTATCTGTTCAAGTCAAATAATCCATATTGTTGTTGAATACAAAAACGAGGAGATCTAATGGTTCTATATCTGATGTATACCGCTCACATACTATCTGAAAAGAGTTGAAAGGTGCAGAAGTTTAAGAGAATTTGACCCATGTGGTCCATTAAAATTCCATCATAAAGAAGCAATAGCCCTTCGTTGTCCAGAAATTTTCGTGAAAATGACCGGACTGCGAATGCGAAACGCCCAAACATTGGCATGATTTTTAAAGGGACAACGCTTTAAAAATAGCTACCGAAGTATGCTACTTGTATCTATCCAAGAAACGGTTTAAGCGCAGATGGTCAATAATAGATCGAATCAACGTGCCAAAACTTCTTAGCATCAAACCAAGAATGGCTCATCTAGTCATCTGTCACTGGCTGTCCCCAAAATGCACTCTGTCATTTCACCGTGTTTATTTATTTACGTACCAATAAGTTTTTCTCGTTTAACTTAAGTACCGTTTCTTGTTGGCTCGATCAATGAACTCAGTGAGAATTGGAAACAATGCTTTCACTCATTTGGAATTAAAAATCGAAAATTAGAAGCTGAGAAATGGAAATTGTAATCTAAAAATAGTTCACTAAATAATACAGCCAAAAACTATTCGTCTCTTAAACAACAACCAATCTAATCATTCCAGAAGAAGCTGCTGAACGCCCACGCTGCATCAATCGGCGATGCTTACACATTCGTTCGTTACGCGCCGATAATCGTTCCCGACGAGGACTTTTTGAATTGAAAGCTTTCAATCGCCTTATCGCTTTATTCTGAGCAGTACGCCTTAATTAAAATCGGCTCCTATTACGACTCCAAATTTCTCTCTTCATCGTTTTCTACCAGTTCGAACTAAATGACTCCTACAAAGTTTTAATCGATCTTCATGCCATTCAAAACGGCTTACTACCAGCTGAACTCAATTGTTCAATTTTTTCAACTGGAAGGGAGCAGTAAAAGGGTGCATATATCCTTTCCACAGATCCTCACAACGAAATGCTTTCGTCCATCCCATCTACTCATTGCCCTTACTTAATGACAAGCGCTCAATGATGATGGCAATCATTACGATCTCACCTCCGTTCCCAGATCGTTTAAATATCTTTGACGTCCACTTTCTCAGTAAGCTTATCCGCAAAACACATACTCTACTTTGGAAAATGACAATATGTGGGGTAGAAAGATAGATTTGCAAAGTGGTCGGACTAAATTGCCGAGTGAAGGGTTTGAAAGATGAATAAATGATTGAGGAAACGTTGCTATGAAAAAATTGAAAAGTGCTCGAAGTGAAGGTAGATGATAGTTGAGTTTGCTCTCTGAACATGATGTTCGTTTTCCAGTGACCACTAAACTTACGGGCCTGATCGGTTCCAACAGCGAGGACGATAGAAGGCCATCGAAAATTGATGCCGACAACGCCGAATCAAAAATGCAACCCGAAAACTTGCAAATGCCTGCTTTGAATTAGCAGACATTTGCAAGTTTTCAGGTTGCGTTTTTCATCGATTGGACAGCAGAAGGACGAATTATTAGCAGAGGTCGCGTCAACAAAATTGCATTTCTTATCTCTTTCGGCGGAAAATAAAGCCGTCTCTTTGGTGGTGAATCGTTTAGGCACATACTGGTTCTTGTGCGGTTAGACGAGTGCCATAGGCAACCAATGGGTCGCAAAATGCATGATACTTTAAATGCCGAAACCTTCTGGCCTTACGAATGAATCGAATCCAAAATCGCCACGAGAGTCTCAAGCTGTAGATTATCATCGTCAAATTTTATAACTCTAGCTCATGCACTTCCCGATTCCGCATTATCGCGGATACTGGGCTGGTGGAATCACATACACATGCATGCGCATGAGCACAACCTCATTAGAATACGGTTTGCGTTGCCAAGGCGCACGAAGGGAAACGAAGCACTCTTATCAGCAGTACTGGAACGAGGAATACGCACAAATATGTATGGAATTATGATCATCAACAAGAATAACTCTGCGAGCGTGTCGGACGATATGTATGATTTCCGCTTTTGCAGACCAACAAACGCCAACGTTGCCAACAAATAACAAAAAGCAACTTTGCACTTAATCAGTCGGTCATCTAAATTTACAGCTGAAAATCCAGTTTCAGTAGATTTTGCTAATTTACTGTTGCAAAAGCGCATCATGACGACGTCATGTTAGCGGTTGAGTGCCTGTTTCTTTGAACCGTAGCTTCAGCTCGCAATCCACAGTCATAATGTCGCTTGTCCTGTCTGAAACTAATTCAGTAGCTATTCGTCGGACCATTATAGGCGTATTAATTTGCTGGATATGAGCATGAATTTCGTAATTGGTAGAAGTGCACTTTCCACCATTCGGATCACATAAGATTAGATCTTTGGCCAACGATTTTCGTAAGCTTTTCATGTAAACATTCATCGATGACATAAAATTCATAAACATTTTGATAAGAATGTTCATTGTTTGCGACCAGCACCTGTGAGGGACAAATTCGCCAGGATGCGTCAGTTACGGATCGTCAATATGCTATGTGCTTGCTTTTGGGTCGCTTTCATGATAAGACAGTTAAACTTACAATTCTGAGCATCTGAAAAAAACTGAAAATCATAACACGACCAGAATTTCAAAAAATATATTTCATACGGGCACAAGTAAGTGAGGAAGGGCATAAACAAAAAGAATTATTGTCTCGATTAGAGAGAGCCGAGTTCCGAAGCTGATGTGTCACCGCTTAAATAGGTAATCTTTTTGCTGCGGCGGTTACGATATACGCGCTGAATCACATCTACCTATTGTTATTTACATACGAGCGTACTGCCTATAGTTCTCGCATCTGAGAACACTAAATCTACCAGGAACTCTTGCGCTATTAAAACCGTTGGTGAACATGTGTAGCACACCACTGAGTAAAGGCAGTGATGACGTCCCCGATATATCTGTTCGCGGGGAGGTTGTTTTGTTGGGCACAACGTTATGACAGAGTGTAGAAGAAGCACTATTTCAACCTAATTGCTGGATATAGGGGTCGACAAATAATCCGCATTCATTGAAAATATTGCTTGGTGATTGTGGAATTTGCAGAGACATAGGATAGAAGATAACTAAACCACTGTATTAATTAAATCGTTATAGCTCATAAATAAAGGAGTATTTAGCTGGCAAATAGGTTTGATGACGTTACAAAGAGCTTCGTACAAGGTTCGGTTCACTACCGATGTTTATCACATTTGACCTCATTACTCTTCATGGTCTCCAATATGTTTTTGAATCCACAGTCTGTACTCGAACCGAAGACTTTCATGTTCGCATGCGCTCTGTGCGCGGAAGAAGCGCGTGAGACCGCCAAGAAGATTAAAGAATACAGCGTTCACAGTGAACCGACCGATCTGAGCGATTCCACTAAGCCTGAAATGATGCGCACAGCCCAGCGCAACTACAAGTGGTAATAGTAAGCCTTCCTAACAAATCCATGTCTCAGTTAATTATGATTTCTGGCACACTGAAGACCATAAATGACATTATCTTATGTCTGGTTCAGGCCAAAAGACTTGATAACAGGGACGACACTGTTGTTTCGCAAATGCATTACAATATTTGTGTGCATGGGATGAACCAAATAGTTAATGTTGAGAAACTTGAAATGCGTTAAATGGGGTGATAGCTGTAGAAGGGTTCTTGATGACGTTTCGGCTCATTCAGCCATAATCATAGCAAAGTTAATTAGGTGTAATTATCTAAGTTTGAGGCAATAACTATGAATATGGCTCAATGAGCCGAAACGTCGGCATCAACTCTTTTACAAGTGTCACCTCATTCGACACACTTCAAGAGTTGCACAAACCAAAGTGCCCATCAAGATCAAGATCGAACCCAAAGTGCCCATCAATTAGACTCTCTGCATCCATGTTTATTTTTGGCTATAAATGTTTATTATTTCTCCGCCTTTGAAATATTTTGAAGAAAATTTTAATTTGCCTTTCTGGATTTGATTACAAACATGCCTCTTATTCAGCTGTTTTCTGTTCCTTTTGCTTTCTTGGATACCTGCGGTCTTATAGTGGATTTTTCGGGGGTAAATTTGTTTTTTTGACTGAGAAGTGTTAATAATAATGGCATAAAGAAAACTGCATCTCAGTTTAGAACGAGTAGAAAGTTCGCTTTTGAATAAGCTATACATCATTAAGTAAGCCAGTTCCGATGCTCTAATAGTCCAGTTCTACATATGCTTATTTCTATATATACTGTTCTGTAGATGCTTATATTCATTATCCTGAAAAAATTGCGAATGAACGGAATCAAATAAGGAACTGTATAGGCGCAAAGGCGTTGCTGGGTAAGGGAGACGAACAGCCTCAGACTCAAAAAATCATACTAAATAAAATTCTTTTTCACTATAAAGGTGGCAAATGAATAAGGCTTCACTGCTAAACGAGAACTCAAGTACAGCCTGAGTCTGTGAACAATGGACCTGAATACTTTATCATATATAAATTTATCATTTATCGCATTGTTGAAAAGATCTGCGGCCAAAAAATATGTGAGGATGTGCATGAAAACCGATGGCGTTCAGTGGGCGAAAAATGCTTGCAATTTCACCGCGCATTTCGATTGCGCAGATTAATTCACGGCTCATTTGGATTATGCAAGTCAGAGCGTCTTTGTCGGAGCTGTGATATATCTTTGCGATGAAATGTTCGCACCGTCTTGCACACGATATGCATGCGAGAGACAGTTGGTCACGCACAGACCCACGCGCACAGATACGACCTCGTCATATGCTCCTCGTATAGTCAGCTATTCCATGCCGCAAAAAAGCAACCTTTTTCCTCAACTTTTCAGTTTCCAAAGCACATTATGACGTTTATGGGTCTTATGCGCATATATTTGTCCGTTCATGGGTCTTATGGGTCTTATGCGCACATCCGCCTTTTTGTCCGCAAGGTAAAGCCACAAAATTTGGCAGCTATGTTATATATCTAAAAAAATCTCCTATGCCCTATCTCATACAAGCTCATGGATGCATGTTCAGCCATCGGATTCCTAATTCGACCGATCGGGTCGCAGAAAAGCGAATCCTTAGCGCAAATTCTGTAGAACGATCTGGTTAGATAAAATTCGAATTTCCTCATTTAGAAGCAGTTAGTGAAACTGCTTAGCTTAATGAGTGGGTTGCTAAAGCTCACATCGTGCTAGATCCATCGCAGGCATCCTTCTTGTTAAAGTGTGTGACCGAAATGATGTGGTTGAAATTAGGAAGTTTTCTAACCCGAGACCACATCTCGGTACTTTTGTCTGGCCACCCTTCCCCATCCATTTCATTAGATCTCTTTCAAGGTCCGGTAAAGTATTAAGACTTGCTAACAAACTGTTAGCACCGTGCTGTAAGTCGCAAAACGGCACATAATGTAGCCTAAATTTATCACAATCTGTTGCATAGTTCAGCGAAGTTAAGGTTGTACTCTTTTGGAATGGGTTGCACTTCAGTCTAAGGTCTGATGTTTTATCATTTCCCGTCAACGTTTCGATTCCTCCATTCGCGTTTTATCATATTTTATGCCCGACTTAAGTTAACCGTTCGAATGGCCTTAGCGATAGTAAGAAGCAAAGAAAGAGCTCAACAAAAACCATGAGAAGTAAGAGGATTACAAATGAATTCAAATCAAATGTGTGAGTCTGCGACACAGTCGTATGAAAGTTAGCGATACTGAATAATATTCTGCGCACAAAAACAAAAATACGAAATTTGTCGCACAATTATGCTAAACATTTGTTTCTGCGCAATAAACTTCTCTTGCACCAACGGACACCTTTTGCACCTTACAAAAGTCGAAAATGATATTTAAACCTAAAACCTTCCAAACTCTTAACAATTTAATGCAAAAATTCGGGAAATATATAGGGCAGCTCTCCAAAAAAACCAACTTATTGAAATGCTGTGAGATTGATGAGCATAATAGCAAAATCTAGAAATTTCTTAGAGCAAAGGAATTACTAGTTTGTTTGATAAAAATGAGTTTTGTAAGACGCACTTATTCCGAATGATTTTCATAGTCGAACAAACCTTTCCCTTCATAAAAATGTCCATGAAAGAATTTGAAAACGATTGGGAAATATACGATTGCGTTACTCTTAACAACACTCACCAGAGAGCAAACATGATTTGCTGAACCTCATAGTTATTGCTAATTTCAGATCGACAAACGTTTAAAATTTTTGATCTTTGCTTTCTTCAGCACCGCCCATCGTTAACGTGCATTGTTTTCGCTTTCAATTAACATATACGGTGTGTTCCTATTTGTGCGTTCGTTACGATCAAAATACCTTTTGACATTTTCCTTTCAAATGATCGAGTTGAGAGATCGTAAGATTGTCAGCGAACAGTGAGCCGCATCAATTGCCGATTAAAAGAGAATATTTTTAAAGAACTTTTAGAAATAGACGGTGCGCATATTCTTGGGTGCTTTTCAAACTTCAAGAAATCTTTTTGGGTCGCCGCCTCGAATAACTTTTTGTAAAAGCTCGAGATGATCTATTTTCTGGTGATGATCTCTGGCGCTCTGTAGAGCGCATGAGATTAATGCAAATCGCACCGTGACGACGTCGTATATGCGGGTGTCGCGTGTGTATGCAAGTGTGTCGCTTTCATGGCCATGCAAACTCGCTACCACCAAGAGTGGTGATATGAATGTGGGTATGTGTATAATTCAGCATAATTTGCCGACCCCGTCGAATAAAAGTTTGTTTGCATTTTCAGCCTATCAGATTGCGCATTCTACCCGGAACGGTCACAGAAATGATCCTTTAATAAAACAGCAGCAGTCCATGCGTATAAAATTTGAATTTTCTCCATTTGCTAGCAGTTTATGAAACCAATCTGTCGCTCGCATGGTTGGCCAAAGCGCGTGTGGCTTATGATCCCCAGCAAGTTTTCTCTTTTTTTTTTCAAGCTGGATTATGAAAAGGAATATATAAATTTTTAGCGCCTAGTCAACGTTTATTTTTCCACAGCATAATATGGCGATGCCATCTTTACCCGCGGGTATGTGTGTACGCGTGTGTGCCTATACGTGTCTTTGCGTTGTCACCTAAACATGTAAAGAAATTAGCATGAATCTTGTGACAGATTCAGCTGTAGTATCTGCCGGTCGTAGTTGAAAAATGAATGTCAGGGGAAAATTTCTGCGGTTGGCCGGGTCAGCTAAAAATATGAATGCTTCCGTGATAAATTGTTATTATCACATGAATTCATATCAGGAATGTCTAGTTTTTTTGTGGGCAACTCTTGAAACCCGCTGATTGATTGGTGCGATCCCCAGTGCAGGCCCATCTTCCCTCACCTTCCTCCGGCTCCCCCTTCCTCTCCTCCCCTCTCCTCCATGATATCTTGTAAACCCCCTTGTATGCATTCAGGCTGCCTGTCGTGCATGATGCTTACCGTTTTTTGCAGACGAAATTTTGGATTCGAATGGAAGATGTGTTGTTACCAAAGGGCAACAGAGACCTTCCGCGTTCATAGTCAACGATATTGCAGTAGCTCTCGACAACACTGATTTATTTGAAATAGTCCGTCGTTTTGATTTTCCATTCCGGTGCGTGCTTCCCTCCCGCTTGGGCGTGCCATCCAGAAGATCCCTGCTCCCCCCATCCACCCACCTCACTCTCCCATTTGTCTTTTTTTGTTAGCAATCAGCTTATTTCAAGCGCATGGAATATACAGCCATAGTACATTCTGAGGTGATGTCAACAAAACACAGAAGAGCATCACGTCAACAACGCAAATGCTCTTGATAATCGGCCGGTATTCAAGATTGCGAAGAACAAAGCCGTATGTATTTTGATAGGCAGTGATATTCGAGGTTTAGAGCGTTACTCGCTTTTTGTTCAACTTGAATTTATTGAGAGTTAAAGCTCACCTCAGAATTCTCACAAAAATCTCACTCACACGGGATTCCTTCTTTCACTAATATTCTTAAATAATTAGTCAGCGAAATTTTGAAAAGTCGATGTCGCGGAGAGCCGTTTGCATCAGCGCAACAATGAATTCAGTCAAAAGTAAATTTGTGCAAGTGTAAATAATAATCTTTATTTAATAATGATTATTCATAGAGTGACGGAGGATGAAAAATGAAGGTGCTCGAAAATCTTTTACAAAACGGCTTTGATAGAATATATATGGATCCAAAATTCCATTCATGGAAAGAGCTCAAGGTAAACTCAAAACGCGGTTTTGAAGAACATAAACCAGGCTCCAATCAGCAACTGACAGGCGTACGCAGTACTGGAGAGAACGTTCTTTCGAAATGAAAAACGAATGAGTTTTTCATGAACGAACTTCGAATTGGTGAAAAATCATGGGTATAACTTGGTTAAGTCACCATGTTTTTTTTTGTTGACATCATACATTGAGTTCTTCTAGATGACTTCTGGGAGCGGAAGCGTATGTCAGCTTTGCACAATCATGAATCAAATAAAGTGCAATCTCAAATCAAACCGTGATTAAACCCGGAAAGATCCTAAGTTTCTAAGATGTTTCGTGTGGAAAGGCGTTGAGGCCTATGCGTACTGAAAGTTTATGGACAGTTTTTTGCCCGTGAAATCTTGAAGCGGATGAGTCCGTTTGTTTAGTATGGTTTGGTGAGTGGGGAGAGGGATGTAGAGGAGGGGAGGGGGAGAAGGAGTCGAAGAGAGGGCTGGGAGTGCGCTTATTGGGAGAGGCTATTGCTTTGAGGCAACACGGCGAAATGTTGCCTTCAGGTCGTTTGCTCATTCGGCCTACCCAGGTGTCTCCATGAAAAAGTACATGTGGCGATAACTCATTAGATCAATTTGTGACTGGAGGCAGTTCGGATAAGGAAGACGCTTAACAAAAGTTTATGGGTCTGTCTCATGTTGGACTTCAGATGCGCCCATAACAGTGTGTGGTAGAGACCTTCATTTCCTGACGCTCCGGCTTAATAAACCACACTCTTAGCATTACTCTTACCTAGAATTATATGAGAATGTAATAAACAGGAATGCTTACCAGCGATGCACTAAGCTATTTTCAGCGACTACCTACAGATGAACCAAATTCAGATTTTATGCGATTCGGCCGTTCGGACTAAACTTCTTGAGATCCGTTTTTTGTAAGCCGATCGTTCGGACATGGAATGTGATAGCTGAAACACATGCAGAGTTCATCTGCTTTCTGTTTTCCTCTTGCAGATCCCAAGGGCAAATTCAACCGAACGGTGACAAATGCTTCCAGTTAAATGCGACTCTTTTTTCTTCATTCATCGAAGACATCAAATATTTTCATATGCGTCTTCAGCGAATTTCATACATTTCGTGATAAGCAAGGTAGAGGTAATTACGTTTACTACTCACCGAGAGTCGATCGCATCTCTCGAAATATTTCAGGCATTTACCTTAAGAATCGTTAGAAACAGTAATGGGATGACTGATGCACGGAACTGAGATGCCGAGATCTCGTGTATGTCGCTGAGATTTCATGTATGTCTTATTCGGAAAAGTTCGCCAAACTCACGAAAAACATCGAAATGAAAGCGACGGCGCTGTTTCGTGAAAGCAACTTATGAATCTTTGTGTATCGATTTCAACCGCTGACAATGATAGCAAACTTGAGTTGCCATTATATTCTGACCCATCATTAGGATTCAGGGTAAGATAGGTTCTAAAAACTGTTCAAGGTAGGCGTGGTCTCGGTTAATGACAGTTGTTATTACACGGTCAGCTGTGACTACCCATTGTTTCACTTAATTTCGTAATAGTGTTTTTCTCGGGGAATATTAATCACGTAAAGGCGGTTTCATTCGCCGTTTCGACGGCTTCTATAGCCATTAGACAATACAAGACATTACCGGCTATTCGACATACAAGAATGAGTCCACCAGTGAGTGATAGCGGATGGCTAATGTTATTCGTGAGAAAAATCGTTCACGAGTTGTTGTACGCTTTCGTTGCCCGCTGCAATGTAAGCGTTACCAATTCGTGCCCTGCTTTTATATTTGTGACAAATGTGCAGTAATCATAAGGAATGTAGTAGTCTTCTTGTGCAGTCAGGTTTTGCCATTTGGCCAACTATCATTATTTTTCATGAAGTGTTATAATGTGCCTTATATGAGAGGATATATTTAAATCAGTTACGGGATCTTCACTTGATGTTTCAACAAAAGTAGTCACACATTCAACTCCATTTAAGGTCTGTTGTACAGCACATTACAGCTTTGAAGGAAAAATTTTGTGTTCGAGGTGATGTGAGAGAACTGGAACTGCTTCGAAAACCGAAAACGAATGCCTGAGTCAAAGCATTCTTGGAAACGCAAGTAAATTTTGCGGATTTTAAATGCGCAAGCAACTTGAAAAATTAATGTACGCATTGACGTCCAAGGAATACATTTCATTGTTCGAAAGCATCTTGATTCAGACACATGCATTTTATGGTCGAATCAGCTCTAATCATTCCAAAAGCGCACAACAATGACGAAGGGGAAGTCGCAGGCATTCGTTGTGGAGTGTTTGAACTTGCACCCGCCGATCTGATGAGATTTTATTGATGGCATCAATCAAGCCAAAGCAGCGACGAGTGAATTAGTAATGTTTTCACTTCAACGCGCTCTGAATAACTTAGCCAGGCCTCATACCGCTGAAGCGTGTCATCAGGGACATTTTGATTTCGGCAAACTTTCACTGGTGTCTGTATCAAATAAATCACAGGAATAATTAAGAAAATGGAACCGGCAAAACAACTCCGACTTGGAGACGAATACATCTGCGATCAAAAGATAGACCACAATAGCAGGTGATTCACGAAGCACGATCTCCGGAGTTTTTCAAAACACACCTTCGAATGAAGCGCGTCATTTACTCATGTAAATTCAATATCTATGACAAGTCTTATTTAGACCGCCTGTCGGACCCCCAAATTCATCAGTGCGACCCGATGCACTCAAAAAAGAACTCGAAAAACAGCAATTCGCAGAACATTAGGACTGTTTTCATAGAGACCCCAACTCTGAAAAGGCATTGTCATTTGTGAAATCTCACAGAAACGGTGCCCAAATTGTGCTAAGTTCCTATGAAACTCTTACGAAAAGCATAGAAAATGCATGCCAGAACGAAAGAAAGCGCTATGTTGTATGGACATTGGTTTCCAAAACAAAGCTTTTATAGTTGCAGCCTTTTAAACAATTTCTTCTCGCTTCACTCTTCTCGTAGGACTAAAAGACTAAATATAATTCAACCTTATCTATGCGCTGACTCGTTATGGATCCCAGGGCCGTAAACAAGCTTCTCCCAGTGGTGACTGCAATGCAAGAACTGAGGGCGAGCCCAGTAATTTAGTCTTTCCTACAAACACTGCTGATGATGAGCGATAGTATTCAGACGTTTTGGAGCTGACTTTGGTAGAATGAGGATGTAATCGAAAAGATCTACCGGGAGAAAGAAACAAAGAAAAACAACGATGAAGTAAGAAAGAAAGAAAAATCAAAATATGGAAGCACTACAGTGCTTTCGTAGAATTTCTATATGGGAGCAACTACATTTTTATGACGACGGTATAAAATGAGCAAAGCTGTATGGAAACTGGTGGAAGTAGTGATAAACGCTTGTTTTTTTGACAGGGTGGACAACGATATCAGGGCACAAATATTTCGTTCGTGAACGGTTTATTGCTGTCTTTCGATCTTTTCCATCATCTGTAAAGGAGGCGATGATGAAAATGTGAAAATGTCTCGTACCGTTGAAAACGTATACCGTTGAATATATATCGTTGAAAACTCGTACCGCTGTGAAAAGATATGATGATCTTTTCACAACGGGTACGAGACGAAACACCTAGCAAAATAAAATGGATGTATAAAAGTTGTTAAATGAGATGCTAGATCTACGATCTTAAGCACCTTAATCATCGAGCGGCTAACAACCGAATCATGAAAGCAGGATGTGATCACATGGTTTGATACTTCTCATACACTTGAGTAAGAAATAAAAATCGCCTTTTAGTATTTCAGATGGCGATGATTTTCGAATAAGTGGCCACTAATTAGCAATGTCGATACATGTTTGTGTCAAATAATTAAAATATGTTTGTCTAGGTGAACGTCTTCGGCGGCAAAAGATCCATCAACCGGAATTGTTTTCTACCGTGGTTCTCTAGTCGGTTATTCCTTATTCCTTTCATGCAAAAACTACCACACTGCCTTCATGTTTTTTTGCAAAATAAACCTCCACCATACTTTAAGAAGAATAAAGCAGTTCAGAGGTAAACAGGAGAAGAACAGAAGGGAATAGAAACAGCTCAGAGAAAGTGCACATTTTTGCAGAGGTGATTGCCAAGTGTTCCAAATGTACACATGTTAGTAATCGTCTACTGGACTTGAATAGTAGAACGATGTAGAGGCGCAGAATTCTGATCTATGCACTTGTACCGAGTTGAGGACAAACTGAGCGAGACGGAAATTTCACGAAATGAAATCTGACGAATATATGAGTATAACTAACGAGTAAACTAGAAAGCTTTCTTGCAATTGCTATATGATGTTTATTGGCTAGAGAGTGCTATATTTAATGATAATGACAAAAGATTATCCGACAGACGCTCTTTTTTTTTCGCATTATGAGCAAGAACTCACCTTTAAGCTACGTGTTATAAGCACGCACGCTTTACAAATTTGCACCCCTATTAACAAAATTCTGCGTCATTGGCGGCTGTAAATCGTGATAAAATAAATGTAGAGCTGTTGCTTTGCAAATGCAAAATGACGTAGGCTCTTGAGAATCCGTATGTTCAGCATGCTAGAGATGCTTTGCATCTGAGGTGCCCGTAGATTTTGAGAAGCTCAGACGAAATTTCTCCTCTGAACAAGGAGAAGAACTGCTGTTGAGGAAGGGTGGGCGAAACTGAAGTGAGATTGCGTGAAGGTGTGTGCCTACAGGAGAGGTAGAATTCGATGGAAGGTTCCAACTAATCCCGCTTCCCGTGAAAGGAATTTGTTTGAAGAAGATTGTTCTTCGACTGTAAGGACCGAATTCAATGTTAAGGATATTTCTGGTACGGATCATAGCCGCAAAATTTTGTGCAACTGAAGTCATGTTTGCCAATGCTTGCAGTCATCAATGCCGGACACGGCATGGAGCAATTGGAAGGCAGTTGTTCATACCGAACTGCTCAGATACCCCTTGTGCCACAAACAACGATCAAAGTCGGCCTATTTTGAAGGATTTCAAAAATTTAAAGGAAAATTCGCTTTACTAAATGAAATGCAACCTTCATCGAAAAGAAAATCAAAACTCGCTTAGCGCCCTTTTTGCAATCCACATTTGCATTGCATATGGCCATATTTAAAGAGTGCGAGGTGCTGGAAAAGAATTTATGGAAAATTGGAAGTGCAAAAAGTTCTAAATCTGATTCGCATGCCCAAAATTCATCAACTAGAATTTAGCAATAAAGAACCTTAAATGTGAACCGATTCATCAACGTTCCATCATCACACGTCTCAATCATTTTAACAACTGCATGAAAATTTTCGAATTGCACGTCATATCAAGTAGTCAATGGTGGATTGATGAACAGCAAACGGTAGCGCGGTAATACGCTAGTTTTTTTGTAGAACCTGAACGTTTACGATTTAACCGGCAGAAAACTGGGCTTTGTTCACACCGTGAGCTTTCATTAGGTGCTAAAATGAAAACCGCTTATCCCAATGATGCGAGAAGGTTCAGCGTAGGAATTCAGCCTAGAAATTCAGCGCAATTCAGCACAGAAAACTCAGAATCCTTATTCTGGCAGACATTCGCATAATCTCTGCCACAAAGCCAATATTTGTGATAAGATAAGATAGATTAACGATCATTTTTAATTGCAAAGTCCAAACAAGTTCGTTAAATGATATGTTTTGAAACTAGATAGTGCTCTCAATCAACTAAGTTAGTTAATTTATCAGGGAACGGATATGCCAATTCGTTGCGCGATAACGTCAGGTATGGTTCGTACTGTTAATTGATGCAAAGGAATCGAACTTGTGAAAAACGCACCAAGAACCAAGAGAAATCGAGAATGTAAGGCATACATCACTTACTGTTTTGTGTCTTTTTTACAAAGATTTATTTCTTCATATCCCAGCGCATAATACTTATGAGATCCGCCTTGCGTTTTTAATTTTCATGATCTCAGACATCCAGGTAAGACAGAATTGCCGATGTATGATGAATGCAGCTTCAATGGAACCATCAAAACGTGCTCAGTTTTCCACCCATTCACGTCGCCATTTTGACGGTAGGCCAAAAAGATTCGCTCATGAAACGCCACATCGCAGTATTAGCGACAACGGTACTCATGTGATGACGTCTACAGTGCGGCTACAATATGCTTTTCCACCGGTCGCACAATGCACATGGACAGTATATCTGTTGTTGTGCCCGCTAGCTAATAACATGGGCCGTCTAAGCTCGGCAGCTGCTAGGCGATATGATCAGCCTGCGTATGTGCGTTGTCCCTTCAAAGCTCATATTTTCTACTTACATGAATTCAGTCGATATATTAATTCCCTTTTACAACGTATATGGTGACACCTCAACGATTGTGTGCGATAGCGCAGTTATTGAAGAAAACCCGCAGTTATAGATGGACACCATCTCCACCGTAAAGAAACCTTCTCATTCGACTTCATGCCACCTTATACCATTGTCTGCAATATGCAAAACAGATAATGCTCAAAAGAATGCAACAAATAAATAGTATTTTTTTATTGCAGAATTGCGGGTGGCTTTGTTGTAGTTCACTGGCCGCATCACTAACGTTCACTTGTGAGCGTATGATTTTATTCTTGCTTAATCCGAGAACGTTGTAGCCAATCTATCCACTGCTTATGATGATAAATATACCGGAGTGGATCTGCTTGTTGCTGCTGTGAGGTCGTAATGAGCCGCCACAAGATTCTAATATCACTTTCATCCTAAAATGACCGCTTTTTTGAAAATGAACGTATCCGCTTCATTAATGCCGAAATTGCTAAAGCCGAAAGAATGTGACCGTCTACGAGCTACGGGGATTCTTTCCTTATCGGACCATCACAATCTGAGAGCCAGCATTGACTCTCCGCTTATTGTGTGCTTTGATGACAACTTTTGCCATACTCGGGCAAAGAAATTGAATTTCAAGTTAAAATTGTCACTGCTGAACGTTAATGAAATAAATAGTATTTTTTTATTGCAGAATTTCGGGTCCTCACTGGCCGCATCACTAACGTTCACTTGTGAGCGTATGATTTTATTCTTGCTTAATCCGAGAACGTTGTAGCCAATCTATCCACTGCTTATGATGATAAATATACCGGAGTGGATCTGCTTGTTGCTGCTGTGAGGTCGTAATGAGCCGCCACAAGATTCTAATATCACTTTCATCCTAAAATGACCGCTTTTTTGAAAATGAACGTATCCGCTTCATTAATGCCGAAATTGCTAAAGCCGAAAGAATGTGACCGTCTACGAGCTACGGGGATTCTTTCCTTATCGGACCATCACAATCTGAGAGCCAGCATTGACTCTCCGCTTATTGTGTGCTTTGATGACAACTTTTGCCATACTCGGGCAAAGAAATTGAATTTCAAGTTAAAATTGTCACTGCTGAACGTTAATGACTAATGAGATCCAGGGAATAGAGACATTCTGTAGCACTGAAAATATCCACCATTTAGAGAACACGAAAAAGTTTTCTAAAAAAAATCAAGCGGTCAGTTTCAGCCTCGAGAAAGATATTAGTTATTATAGTTTTCATCGCATAAGCTGAAACAAGTCTTTGTTCGATTTATACTCTCAACGTTACATTGCATGCGAGTCAGCCGTGATCGCCGTCCAGATTTCTTTTCCTGAACGAGCTGTTGGAAACCATGACGTAGTCGTCTGTTTTGGCCCATTATTCCTCAGTGATCACTGGCAGTTGCTGGTGACAGCTCTTGAGATCTACAGATACTACGACGTTTCCATACACATTTTCTACATTCAAAGGTGAGCAGTTACTTATCTCGAGAGGTAGCTGCCCATTTTTTGGTGCAATCATATCGGTCATGTTGAGATTAGGCCAGCCTATTTTCATAGTGAGGTTGACTGTCACAAGACTGTAGTTTGAGACGAGAGATGGAAAGGTTTAACGCGAAAAGATTTTTCACTTCCTTTTTCACTTCCTCGTGGAATGAGCCGCGTTCATTCTGAGGCAATTGCAAAATGTCGGGAGCAAATGAGTAGATCAAGCCTCTCGAATACCTCGATTAATAGTTTATTCACCGATTTCTGCAGGCCTCCTTCCTCAAGCCTTTCTTTGGAGCTGAAGCTTATCCAGCATCGTTTGAATGGGTTTGAATGTTTCTGCACAATGCCATGAACTGATGCATAGGAACATTTGTCATGATATTTGCACTGAGTGTTTAAAGGACTGACGCAAATTATGTAGTTTCGTTCATAAGGCGATCTGCAGAAGATAACGTTAAGATAATGAGATTGAACAGTTAACATTTATTGTCTTTCACTGTGAACTGAAAGGTAAGGCTCAGCGCAAAAAAAATGCCTTGTCTAATATTTGTAACAAATTATTGCAGTATGTTAACCGAAATGGCGGATCTATTGCGCATTTATGAGGCGCGTAGTTATGTGAAAATTGGGCCATGGGCCAAAGTCGATCGCGGTGGTGACCTTAGCATTAGCTATGATCCGAACACAGAGCTAAACTGGACAAATCAGGAATCAGCACTATGCGATTGTCTGCTCAGTTACAAGGTATATATATA